>JARSSU010001926.1:0-10365 GCA_029619165.1 Eurosta solidaginis
ATTCGTGCCGAAAAAAATAAAGTGGTGAGCATGCTCTCCACAATGCACTACACCTGCCGCGTTGACGAGCAACCGAGAATCGGAAGTCCTATGCCATATTAGATTACAAACAAATGCGGCGTTGATACATGTATCAAATGCTAGGCACTTACAGCTGCAAAAGAGTAACACAACGATGGCCGTTGGCCATGTTTTATAATATACTGGACGTCGCTGTATTGGCTGCTTTTACAATTTACAACGAAAATGAAGCCTATAAAAAAGGAGTGACAGACGGCGGTCGTTCTTGTTACTGCTAACGAAACAATTGGCCACACCAAATATCGAAGAACATGCCCTGAACAACTATAACCTCATCCAAGTATACGCAATGCGTCCCCCTGTGGGTTAGGGGTTAGAATATGCCCACGGTAGGTATACCGGTCGTAAAAGGCGACCATAATACCATGGGTACCCAATCCATGAGTAAGGTGTTTTACTCGAAAGGTAGCAGGGTGGAGGCGGTGTATCACCCTGTGGGACCCTAGGCAAGGTCTTTATAAAACTGCTACCGCGGGAGCAGGAGAAGCCAGTGTGATCTGGTGCACTGCATCGAACGATGCTTTGTACTCAGGTCTCACCTCCTGTCCTGGGATGGCCCCCTTGTGGGAGCATCGCGGTGGCTGTGGTTTCAAATAGAGTTCACTTTTGACACACGCTCTGAGTAGACTTGTTTTCCCTTGGGGACCCTAGACCCAAGGGAACTCGGTCTCATGCTTTCCACGGCAGTCCCAATTTCATTGAGAAGCTGACCCTGAGGAGCAGATGATAGGTTGGTCACATCCCTTAATTTGTGACAAATGCTGTAAATAAGTTGTCGAAAGATGGTGTAAGAACGCATGCCTATCGTCAGCCGAAAAACAATCGATAATTGTACGAGTGGGTCGGTGCTCATCTCGTCTTTTGAGATGTTTGAGGCTGCTTTAGACTGCGTAAGCGAATAGGAGGCGTTCGCTGTGTGGATGGCCACATCCTATATGTGGCAAGATTTGACGTTGTCAAATCACTGCAGTGTGGCGGACTGCAATGCAAAGATGTTGCTGGGGCAGGTACTCGGTACTTACAGGTCTGTGAGCGGAAAAGGTTGGCCACATCCCTTAATTGTGGTAGGAGTGTATTTGGAGGCAAATCGGTGCATAATTGTTGCGTATATTGAGTGGAAATTGGAGCGAATTAGTAGCGAAAATGGAAGCCAATAGTAGACAATATGGCACACAATGCTAGGTCAACGAGTGTGGCCTCAAGCGATGTCGAGGGGCATTGTTGAGGCGGGCACTCGGCACTCACAGGTCTGTGTGCGGAAAAGGTTGGTCACATCCCTTGATTTAAATTGTGATGGTGTTTGAAGACGGAGCATAATTGGATGCCAGCTCACTTTGTAGTGCGGCCCTTTAAGCAATATCTAAGCAAAACCAGCTCCGTCGTTAACAATGTATTTATACATTGTTGTAACACTGCAGGACAGAAAAGGTTGGTCACATTCCTAAATTGCGACAAAAACACAATATCTCAATCTGGGTTAACTTGTTAATCAGATATCGAGATATCGAAATCAATGAAAGAGGGATTCTGAGGCAAGCACGGAACTCGCGGTGGAGTTGCCGTGCAACCGGGTGCCATTACCCGAAAATGGAAGAGGGGAGGATGGCTAGTCCTCCTCGGCCAAACCAAGGCTGGTTGACTTGAACACCCCAGCTCACCGAATTGGTACCACTTGTTGGGCCGAAGATCAACGGACATTGATCTGTGTTTTACACCGGAGGTAAGTCTTCACGACAGGGACTCCCGTAATACACGTTCTTTCGTCTATACGCAATGCGATGGAAGCATTCGATGTCAGGGTAAGAAAAACATCTTCAAATTCAAGAATAGAATAAATATTTATATTTTTCTTTTCATTTCAGGTATTACCAAGACCGATGGAAAGCAATGCACCGTCGTTTGCGGCTAGGTCAAGTAGACCGTCATGTCGCCTTTGCCGTTCTGAGTACGGGCGGCAGCGGAAAACGCGAAAACTGCTTCGGCTGCGGCAACGCTGTTTGCGGAGAACATAGCATACTTGTACATCGCTGCAACACTTCCGCACAGGGCGGGGGATAAGAAGTACACGCTCAACAACAATAATTTTTAAACTTTTTTATAATAGTCTTAAGAAAATTCAAGCAAAAAAAAATTTTTTTTAAATTTAAAAAATTATTTTTGTAGTTAGAATTTAGTTATAAACTATAAAAACAAAAATCAAAAAAAAATCTTTATATGAAAAAAACATGATTTACAAAAAAAGGTCCGTAGGGACCTTTTCACACGGCCGTGAAGTTCAGAACTGTCACTCATCGGAGGGTTAAACATTAAAAACATACATTACGTCCATCTACGTGGAGTTGTTAACTATTTTTGTTTGCTTTTAGATGCCTATAGGAGAGCGCGGTGTTTGCTACATCTGTTTTGTAGTTAATTCTTGTGTTAGTTGGTGTGTTTAGTATATGTATCATTTCCAGTGTGAATCTCTTTCCATATTGTTGTTCTTGTTTAAGTACTTTTGTTTTATCGAAATTCGGGCAGTGCTTTCTCGTTGCACAATGGGTCATAAGTGCGGTTTTTTGGTTGTTTATATTTATATGATTACAATATTTAAAATCTGATTTATCTTGTGCTAATCGAGGCTTTAATTTAGATTTATTTGTTCAAACATATACTTTGCTGCATAATTCTTTGCCGTTTCCGTTACACGGGATTCGATAAATAATGTTGCTTTTCCATTTGCGGTATTTTCGATTCAGTTTGGTTAAACATACTTTTTTAAGTGCTCATAGGTTTATGTGCTATTTTAATATCTTCTTTATTATAGATGTCAGATATGATAGGCGCTCATATAATTTAGGTACTTAAGTTAAGGGAGATACAGTCCAGTAACTCAGGAACTGACGCAGAGTGAAGTCTCTTAAGGTGCTACTTAACACACACTTCCCAACGGGAGATGCTGCGGGATATTTGTATAACAACGTCTACATATGGAGCGAGCATTACCAGAATCGGTGACAAATACCAAAATTGAATGGAAAATAATAACTTTGGCGGGAAGCACCATTCATCTGAACACGAAAGACTACAGGCCTACTAGTTTGACATCTTTTTTAGTCAAAACGCTAGAGAGATTAATGAACGTATATATAAAGTAATATGAATGAAACATTGGGGGTATTTTCTGGTCCAGTGCAATAACGCCGCGGGCGTTATTTCCTAAAAGTTGGAAACAACGATCGCAAACAAAAGGAGATTATGCCCGCGGGCTTTATTTTTTTATACTCAGCTGAGCAGAGCTCACAGAGTATATTAATTTTGTTCGCATAACGGTAATCCGTAACGGCAAAACTAATCGAGATAGATATAGACTTCTATGTATTAAAATGATCTTGGGGAAAAAAGAAATTCATTTAGCCATGTCCGTCCGTCCGTCTATCCGTTAACACGAGAAATTGAGTAAATTTTGAGGTATCTTGATGAAATTTGGTATGCAGGTTCCTGGGCACTCATCTCAGATCGCTTTTAAAATGAACGAAATCGGACTATAACCACGCAAAGTGGGCGGCATCGAAAATTTCGAAAAACCGAAAAAGTGGTAGGTGGGTTGACCTTATGACGCAGAATAGAAAATTAGTAAAATTTTGGACAATGGGCGTGGTACCGCCCACTTTTAAAATAAGGTAATTCAAAAGTTTTTGCAAGGTGTAATTTGGCAGTCGTTGAAGATATCATGATGAAATTTGGCAGGAACGTTACCCCTATCACTATATGTGTGCTAAATAAAAATTAGCAAAATCGGAAGACGAACACGCCCACTTTAAAAAAAAACAAATTTTTAAGTCAAATTTTAACAAAAAATTGTATATCTTTACAGTATATAAGTAAATTATGTCAACATTCAAGTCCAGTAATGATATGATGCAACAAAATACAAAAAAAAAGAAAATTTCAAAATGGGCATGGCCCATTTCATTTGATTTGTCTAGAATACTTTTAATGCCATATGTCGAGCAAAAATTTATCAATCCTTGTGAAATTTGGTAGGGGCATAGATTCTATAACGATAACTATTTTCTGTGAAAATGGGCGAAATCGGTTGAAGCCACGCCCAGTCTTTATACACAGTCAACCGTCTGCCCTTCCGCTCGGCCATTAACACGATAACTTGAGCAAAAATCGATATATCTTTACTAAACTTTGTTCACGTACTTATCTGAACTCGCTTTATCTTGGTATTAAAAATGGCCGAAATCCGACTATGACCACGCCCACTTTTTCGATATCGAAAATTACGAAAAATGAAAAAAATGCCATAATTCTATACCAAATACGAAAAAAGGGAGGAAACATGGTGATTGGATTGGTTTATTGACGCAAAATAGAACTTTAGAAAAAACTTTATAAAATGGGTGTGACATCTATCATATTAAGTAGAAGAAAATGAAAATGTTTAGCGGCACCCGACAGATGATATTCTGGGTCACCCCAGTCCACATTTTGGTCGATATCTCCATATCGTACAGACACCTTATAGAGGCACCCTGGTCGACCTTTATGGCGATATCTCGAAAGGGCGTCCACCTATAGAACTAAGGCCCACTCCATTTTAAATAATCATTAACATCTTTGATTTGATACCCATATCGTACAAACGCATTCTAGAGTCATCCCTGGTCCACCTTTATGGCGATATCTCAAAAAGGCGTCCACCTATAGAACTAGGGCCCACTTCCTTTTAAAATACTCTTTTACACCTTTCATTTGATACACATAATACCCTAAGGCCCACTCTCTTTTAAAATACTCATTAACACCTTTTATTTGATATATGGGTATCACACAAAATAAAATTTTTCAAATTTAGAAAAATTAAAAAATAACAATAATTATCATTTAGAAAAAAATTATTGTTCTGGCCTTGAGCTCGATTCGAACCTTGAATGATTTATCAATAGGCCGATAAAAACAAAAACAATTGTTAATAAACCATGAGCACTTGGGAATGTCAAACAAAGTAATTGACAATAAACAAAAATCCAGCATTATCAGTGATTTGCACCAGATGGCGCAACACTGAATAAATATAGTTGGTAAAAAGGAAGGAATATGCCAGTCAAACAAACCACCGCTGTATAGCTAAATGGTTAGTGCAGCATGCCTAAAGCGTACTGATGATGAAGGCTTAGCACCCTTCGAAATGGATCTATCTGCGTAGCTATGGCAGGTTGTCTGAAAAATTTTCTACTTACTATTCCAAAAACAAAATACAATTTTTCAAACTTAGAAAAATTAAAAAATAACAATAATTATCATTTAGAAAAAATTATTGTTCTGGCCTTGAGCTCGATTCGAACCTTGAATAATTTGAGAAAATGAAATAACGCCCGCGGGCTTTATTTCTTTGTTTGAAAGGAAACAACGCCAATAGATACTTTCGGAATGTTTTGAAGTGCTATTGATTTTGATAATATATATTTTACCGGATATAGATTCATATGTTCCGGAAATTAGTACCATTAATGTCCTAGCCCAATATTTTGCGAACAATTTGAGATAACCACGTCAATTCATTCATATTCATTGAGCACCTGTTGTAAACACCACGTCAGTGCAATAATGATTTTAAAATTTGGGCTAATAACCTTACAGTTTGTTCAACCCTATTTTCGTTAATTTATCACTCTCTGACCTATAAATCGTCATATGGCTGATGAAATTATCAAATGAGAATATATCAGATGACAGTATCAGTATCGGTTTTTTTTTATAAGCTACATACATATGTATGTATGTATCCACGATTTTTGCTTAGCTCTTTCGTAAATATTTACACAATTTATATGTTATACTCAGAGTGCTTTGTACACAGAGTATATTAACTTTGATTGGATAACGGTTGGTTGTACAGGTATAAAGGAACCGAGATAGATATAGACTTCCATATATCAAAATCATCAGTATCGAAAAAAAAATTTGATTGAGCCACGTCCGTCCGTCTGTAAAAAAAAACGGATCGTAACAAAACTTGGTACACAAACTTTCCCTACAGCAGGAAATATTTATAGAAAAAAAGGAGGAGATCGGTTAAAGACCACGCCCACTTTTATATAAAAGATTTTTAAAAGGGTTGTAGACGAAAATAATAAGCTATATCTTAGCGAAAAAAACCTTTGTATAAATAGAATTTTTCCTTCTAAATTGAATTATAACATTAAATTAGAAAACACTAAAAGTTTTGAAAATTGGTGTGGCACCGCCCCTTCTATGACTAAGCAATTTTCTATGTTTCGGGAGCATTAACTCGAAGAAAAATTAACATATCATAGTGAAATTGTGTACACATTATTTCCTTATAGCAGAAAATATTTCTAGTAAAAATGGACGAGATCAGTTAAAGACCACGGAAACTTAGATATAAAATAAGTTTAAAGGGGTCTTAGACTAGAATAATAAGCTATAACTTAGCAAAAAATAATTTTGAATCAATGATATTTCACTTATCAAGTTTTATTGTAAGAGGAAATGGGGAGACATTTTTTTTTAAACGGGCGGTGCTACGTGTTATGTAGAAAAGTAATTTATCTGAAATGAAATGTACAATTGAAGCTCACGCTGAGTATATAATGTTCGGTTACACTCGAACTGAGACACCTTTACTTGTTTTAATTAAGTTTGTAAAATGTAAAAGAATTTAGAGTGGGTAAAAGAAAAAAGAATGTGGAGGAATAGAGATTAGTGTTTAACCCGAGACGTTAAGTAGAAGCAAGCGATGACTTAAGACGGAAATAATACGATAGATATACTTATGTATATTAGGGTAGTATTGAAAAAAATACTTTTCTTTTTCAAGACATTTTCATGTTAACCCGGTTATCATTCTGTGTCACGACAAAAAGCTACTTAGCTTTCCACCTACTTGTATTGCAAGCCAAAGAACGCATGTACTGAATAATTTCAACACACCCTCCGTCAGTAAATGTAAGAAGAAACGGATAATTTATTAAATAAACTACCAGATACGCCCGAAACGTGTTTTTTCATTAGAAGCAATTCAGAGGGGGCTTAGAATATATCCGCCGCAGGTATGATTGTCGTAAGAGGCGACAAAAATGCCCAAATGGGTTGGGTAGCGCAACCTTCAAGGGATTGCCTGCGAAATTTATAGCTTGTCCAAACCCAATTGTCAACCTCACTTACCCATGGTGAATTCTGTTTCTTATGCATCCCAGGCTCTGGCGACACCAAGTTCCTCCTGGAACTGGGGGGTAGGGGCGGAATGGCCTAAAGCTTCAATGGGGTCATATTAAATAGTTCGCAAGTCGGTCGGGATTGTACCTTAATGGTGCTTGTTACTGGAACGTGAGTGATCTGTATCCACAACGGACCATCAACATCGATAACACTCCCCAAAACCTTCGGGGAGTGTCTTTATCGCTGCTCATGGAAAAAAGTCCAGCATAATTTGCCATTCAGCTTCGGGTGAGAAGGTGGGATGTATTTGAATACGACATACATCTCATTGTAGTTTTCACCAAGTCCGCATTTAAAAAAAAATACTCCATAAGACAATGAGAGACCCTGTAAATTGCTTAACCTATTTCGCTCGAAATAACTTACACTAGCGGATTAATGATCCAAAAAAGTTCCAGCAATTTTCAAAAGGAATATATGGAGCTTCAACACAAACAACGTCAGCTCTGAAATCCAGCGAAGAATCGCTTTTGCCAATAAATGCTGCTTTGGGACTAGGTAGGTAATTGAAAAGTAAAATTCTTCTCTCGGCAAACGAAAATCAAGCCTACAAGTCACTTATCGTACCCGCTCTGCTATAGGTTGAGAATCATGGACTCTACGCTTCGGCAACGGGAGTACTAACGAAGATATAATATGATGAATTGTACGAGCTTAACGCAGACATCAACATTGTACAGCGAATTAAAACACAGCAGTTACGCCGTTTTCAACGGTTAAGCGTCAATTAAGCATTATCTTCTATAAATCCTCAATAGATAACCTACGCGTTTACATTGTTCCATCCCTAGGAACTAGATTATTATCTGCCAAGGCGAATTTATACAAGGTGATGGCAAAGCGAATTCAACCAATTGGCCGTGCAGAAGAATGCCAAGTCCAAGGCGAATTCAGTAGAAGTGGTGTTATCCCAACAGCTGATTGCTTCTTCTTGATAATTTTCCATACAAACCCTTGTACAACAATATGTCAGTTAATCGAAATCAATTAAAATTTTCTTTTGACTTGACATTCTTCTGCATGGCGAATTGGTTGAATTCGCTTTGATACCACCTGGTATGGATTCGCCTTGGTCAAGTCAAAAGCAAATTTTTATTGATTTCGAATAACTGACATATTATTGTACAAGGCGTTGCATGGAAAATTATCAAGAAGAAGCAATCAGCTTTTTGGATAACAACCTGCAAGGCGGATTCAGTAGAGGTGGTGTTATCCCAACAGCTGATTGCTTCTTCTTGATAATTTTCCATACAAAGCCTTGTACAACAAAATGTCAGTTAATCGAAATCTATGAAAATTTTCCTTTGACTTGACATTCTTCTGCACGGCGAATTGGTTGAATTCGCTTTGCCACCACCTGGTATGGATTCGCCTTGAATACCTGGTATTGAATTCGCCTTGATTATTTGCCAAATTTTCACGTTTATCTTTTATTTCTTGATTCCAAGGCGAATTCATTACAGGTGGTGTTATCCCATCAGCTGATTGCTTCTTCTTGATAATTTTCGATACAGCGCCTTGTACTACAACATGTCAGTTAATTGAAATCAATGAAATTTTTCTTTTGACTTGACATTCTTCAGCACGGCGAATTGGTTGAATTCGCTTTGCCACCACCTAGTATAGATTCGCCTTGCTTGATTCCAATTGGAGAAAACACGCTATGAAAAAATTCGGGATCTCCAAAATTTGTTCATAATTACGGTTATAGAAAGGAAACATTTATATGGGAAATCTAGTTATTTAGTTAACGATTAGGAGATAAGTACGGAAATGAAAATAACCAGGTATATGTTACTAGGTCTAAGTAATATCGAGAAAAATGGAAATTGCAGCTCCAAGTGTCTAGTTTAATGATTAAACCAAATCAGCAAAAGAAATATGTAACATTTTTTTAATTTTGTTTCTACGTCTACTTCTCGCCGATTCTATTGTCTTTGATTATCAATATCTCAGCAGCCAATGATCGCACAGAAAGTTAAAGAACTTGAATAAATTTTCTTTAATGACAATCCACTTTTTCGAAAAAAAAATGTTCAGTGCACTTAGGCCCATAAAGGTCCCATTGTGATACCACGTGGATCTCTCCCCTACTCAAACCAACAGCTCGATACAGCAAACGTCAGGAGTTCTTAGGTTCCAACTTAGCCAGATCCCAAAGATAGTGCCAAAGCGCGGGACAATCGCACAGAAAATGTTTGACTATTTCTATCTCCTCTTCGTCTTTGCATCTCCTGCAGTAATCATTATAGGGAGCACCCAGCCGTTCTACATGCCTCCCGATTGCTATGTGGCCGGTTATAAGTCCAACCACCAGAGATATGTCCCCCTACCAAGAAGGAGACCTTTTGTGCGTCTCGCGTCCCATTCAGGCCACACAAATCAATTTTCCTTGAAAAGTATGCAAAGACATCACTTTTTTCTCCAATTCTATTTTGAGCTGACTTTTCTATAACTCAAATGCGTAAAATTTTTTATATAAAATATTTTATATTAAACGAAATTGTTTGAATTTTAATATTTCCCGTCGAAAATAATGGTAAGATGTTTTTTAATAATAATTCTAATAAATGTTTTAACTATTTTATGTTTCTGTTTAACCGCTGTTGCAGGATGCACGTTTCGCAGCTCAATATCAAGGGCTGACTGGCTATGACGCGATAGTGAACCGTTTTGATATTGATTCTCGAATCCTGCGCATATCAAAAAAAATTAAAGCATGTGCCTTCCGCGTGTCGCGAGTTGGTCGATCTGGCTGCGTTGTTTTATATGTCTGATGTTTGGGGGCACAGATGAACACAACATTGAAGAACAATGTACACATTTCACCTCATTATTGCGAAATATTCAAACAGAGCCATGAATCACAATATCTCTACCAGAATAACTTCTTTCATGCACACTGCAATAAATATCGCGTGTTGCTGTTTCCATCGCATCTTTTAATAATTCTTTAATTCAATACAAATGTGTTTTTATGTAGCAGTTGCCTATGCTGCTCAAAACTCGATCTGCATGAAAAAGTGTTAATGCTCATACAGGTCATCACTT
>JARSSU010001927.1:0-36512 GCA_029619165.1 Eurosta solidaginis
TCGTGAGTGTATTGTACCTGAACTGTTCGGGTTTTCGGTTCAATTGCATGCCGTGAAGCGGATTTCGGCGTTCGGTTTGTCTTGTTTGTGTTCTTTCGGTTGATACCCTAATTTGGTTTTCTGGCGTCGCTGGGTCGGAGTTCTCTTTGCTTATTACTATATTCACTCATTTTATCGGTGGCGCGTTTTAGTTATCATTGTTTTTTTATTTTTTACCAAGTCGATGTTTTCGTCGACGGGTTACACAATAAATAACATGTTTTGTTTCTGTTTTTTCTTCGGTTTCCCGCACGGTGCCATCTGAACAAGATGGAGAGGAGGAGTAAGGAGAGGAAAAAACAAATCATTTACATGCGCGTCAAGGTAAATGAAACTAAATTTTAATAACATGGGCGGTTGGATTTATCAGGCTTCCTATTTAGCTATTTTATTTTTACTCGAAATTCGAGCGGTATTCGGCGGGGGGTGGGTAAATTTCCGGGTAGACTTTTCAGTCTTGTGCGGAATACAAAATCGGTATTTTGTCAAGCCTGGCGTTGTCTGATAGTTTGCACGAAATATTCCGGAGTGAAGTTTTGTTTGCGGCGGTGAGTAGAATTTGTGAATTTCGATCGTGGTTGTCGGTGTCGTGCGGGGAACACGATAAACTGCGGGGGATTAAATTGTTTGATATATATATCGGCGCGGCTGGTAAAGAGTTTTCAAAATTCATTTGCGCTTCGATTTTTCGTTTTGTGACTTCACTTCCAACTAGTCGGCTGCGGGGAAGTCCTGGGGGCAAAGGAAAAGGCGGTCGGCATCAGGGAGGGGACAAATATTTCAGACGCCTTAGTGAATCTTCGAGCTTCCTTCTCTTCGTCGTACGGGGCCTTTCGGGCGGGGTTCTCGTCGTCATGTAGGTCGGGAGGTCTGTTGCGACGGTAATCATCAAGAACCAGCATACTTGGTTTCGTGGCGGCTTGTCGGTTTCAAAGGGATAGTATAAATACACGCGTCGGTGTTGGCATCGACAAATGGGCCCCTAAATATTATCTGGGAGGATCTATTTTTATCATACGTGTCCTGTGGTCTTTTTCAGATCACGAGGGTCGTTTTTCTCCGTAACATATTTAATCAAATAAATCGTATCATTGTGTATTGTTCAAAAGAGTTCAAAGATTCTTTAACCAGGCTGCGGATCGGGCGTGCATCGAACGCGAAACCAATTTTTTCAGTACGGAGGCAAGGTTTTTCTTTATTTTTTTTCGAAAAGATTCCCGAGGGGTTCCGGGGATGAGGTCGGGGTTTAAGGAAGATTCAATTATTATACGGAGAGTGAATTACTGCGTATGCAGAAATACTTTCCTTTTTTTAAAATTATATTTTTTTTGTCTTTCGAGGGTTTCTTAGGTTAGGAATAATGGCGGGAGGGTAAAGAAATTTACGCATCGGGTTTTTCCCGGGAGGATGGCGGTTTCATTAGGGCGTTTTCGCAAGTTAGTGTTTTTGTCGATTGGGGTTTTTTTTTACATTTCGGGTTTTAATAATTTGCTGTCGTCTCTTTTCTTTTCCCTTCATCGTCTGCGGTTCCTTAGTTCCTTTTTCCTTTGTGTGGGCTTTCTTTTTTCCGGGCGGCGGCCTTCTCTTCTTCTATTTCTTTTTGTGCCGGGACATGCGAGTTTAGGTCCACGATGGACGTTCTCTCTAGGTACTTTCCGTTCAGGGAGGCCGCGGGTTCAGTGTTTGAACGTACGCCAAGTGGAGTGGGGGGCAGATTCGACGCGGGGATAAATAATTTTCTTCTTTAATTGCAGATTTCCAGTTTTATTCGTTTTCGTGTATCGAGAGGACCCTTAACAGGGAGAAAATGAATTTCGACCTCGGGGGAAAAGTGTCTAAGTCTCATACTAGTACGTGAAGACGTCCTGTCGAATTCATGGAAAGCGGAGGATTTTATGTAAAGTTACATTTCAATAGGGGATTGTTTGACACTCGTTGTGATATTAGCTCACAATTACTCTTGTTTGCGTCGAAATCTTTGTTGTTCTTTCTTTTTTTCCAAAACCTGGTAAATCGCAAAATTTTCTAGGGGTCGGTTTCCGTTTTTACGTTCTCTTTTTCCTCGCTTTCGGAGGCAGAAATGTATTTTTTTTGTTTTTTTCAGTGGGAGGAACAGAACACAGAGGCATTTCGCGTTCTGCATCCGTCAGTCGGTCTTATCGCTCTGCTTTTAGATGTCCTACGTGCTTTACCGTATATTTGCGCCCCCGTTCGTCTGGGTATACAAATGTCAAATATGTCGGTCTGCATTCGATTTTATTTTTCGAATTACAACCGCCTACAGATTTCGTCGTTATCAGAATTAGGACTATTGTATATATATTATTCTTACTTAAATTAGTACGGAACTGTTTTACAGTTGACAGGTGTTCAAACTATTTTGTGTTATAAATTCATTCGTCGATATTTTTTGGAAAGAGCGGCTAACGAGCGGAGTTCAATTACAAACACATGAAAGGAGCGGCAGGAGGGCTTCGTTTTTCACTAGGGAAAAATTGCCGGAGGAACCGGGAAGAACCGGGAGGTTGTTGCGCGGGGGATTAGGGTGAGGGAATGCGTGAAAAGAGATTGATTTACAAGAGGGAAGAAGCACGGGAATAAAAGTTTTTTTTCCGGCGTTTGTCGGGAGACGTTTTTCGGGGATGGTTTTCGGTTACGGAGTTATTTTGTTTTAGTTGGCGGAATTCTTGTAGTTGTCGGTCAGTAAAGTAGGGAATTAAAAAGGATGTTCTTATACAGGAGGTCGGTTTATTTATTTTCGTCGGTATCGAGTTTTTTCCTATATCGGGCAACATGTTCTTGTGGGATAAAACAAGAGGGAGGTTAAGCTCGGTTATAATTTCGGGTCGGGAGGGAAATTAAAAGTCAAAACGACATAATAGGAAAGGGTGCGCGGGAAGGAAGCTTTCGTTTCATTTTATTTATACTTTTTATGTTTTTTTTTTAATAATGTTTCGTTCTCTTTTTCGTCACGCACGGGGATTAGTCGTAAAGTCCCGGGTTTTCTCGTAGGTTCGATCTCAAGACCCCAGGAGGATTCGTCGTAGTCGACTATTCGTTTTCGTCTTAATCGGTATCGAGGGGTTTTTTTTTTCGATATTCGGCGAAGTTTCGTTGTTGTGTTACTTCCGCGTGGTTTATGAGGAATGAAATGGAAGTAGCTAATCGTTCACGACTTTCTTTCAAGGGTCTCGGGAATTTGGGGGCGGTCCGTTCGGTGATTCATTTTTAGTTCTCGTTTTTCATTTTAGTTTTTTTTTCTCGTTTTTTTTCATACTCAGGGATTTTTCTCAAAGGTGCGGATTTTTCGGTCGTCATTTTCTAAGGAGTTTTATGTTTTCACGGGCGAATTAACGGGTTTTTCGCGGGTTTTTCTATATTTCAGGGGGTAATCGTACGTAAATTCCTTTCAAACACATTAGTTTTCTCAGGAGATTTCGGGTCGGGTCTCGTCAGAGTTATCGAGGTTCGTTTCGGCTGTTATTAATATAGTTTTTTAGTTTTTTTTCGCGGGTCACTTGTGTTTAATCGGTTATCCGGAAGGTTTCAGTTTTCGGAATAATGATTTTCATGTTCACTGTCGATTCGTAAATGCATTTCAAGGGTTGCGCGGGAATAGTCACTGTAAAAATTTATTATAATAGGAGGTTCGTCTTATTTGAGGAGTGTTTAGTTCAGTCGTTCGATTTCAGGCTGTTCCCTTATTCGTTATTTTTTCAATAACTCGGAGCGATCAAAATACGTTCGTTTTTCGGTTTTTCTTTGTTTTTTAAATCGTTTAGTAGGGGGTCGCTTCAAAACGTCTTTCGAGCTGCGGGATCCTCGGGCTACACGTTTCTCAGTTTCTTTTTATCAAATGAGTTTCAGGTTACGCAATTTTTTCGTCGTTTTGTTCCGTTTTCGTTTATAGTTTCTTTTTTTTCCGGGGTAATTTCGCTAATTCGGGTAGGTTATTCGTTTTACAGGGCGGGCATTTCGAAATTCGTCTCGTCGGGATCCTAAGAATATTTGGTCTTTCCGGTGTTCGGGGAACCGTTCGCGTTATTTTTCAGTGTAATATCGTTATTCGTTCGTAATCGGGTCTTTCTTTTTTATAGGAACGTTCTTTTTCGAATAATTTAAATTTTATTTTTTCTTCGTAGGGTACGTCGGGAGGGTCTTTTTTTTCCGCTTGTTTTTTTTTTTTTTAACAGTTCGTTTTCTCTCCAGTTTTCGGGAACGTTAACGGAAGAATTATGTTTTTCTCCATGTCGGGTCGTTTTTTTTTTCCGTCTCGGCTCAGAAATAGGAGTCTTCGCGAGAGAGGCAAAAATGGTCGTAGGGGTCGGTCGGAAATGAATTCTTTTCTTTTCGCAAGAATTTTTTGTTTTGTATTAATCGCGCTCTTGTTTTTTGGTCGATTGCAGAGTTTTTAAATTTTCTTCGGTATTAACGGAGTGGAGTCAATGAAAAAAAAAGTTTATATTGTCGTCAAAAATTTAGGTCCACCAGTGTGTGTGTGAACTTTTTTGGAAGTATTTCGAATACACGCTCGAAGTCAGAACATTGTCACTCAAATGCGAGAGAGGTTTTTTCTTTTTTAGCTTTTTTTCGGGTATCCGTCGGAATTTTTTTCCGTTTTATAATTATTTTTATTCTTTCCGGGGCCTAGGGAAGATTCGTCCTCGGTGAATGGGAACTTGTTTTCGTTCGCTTTCAAAAGGCAGGGTTCGGGAAATTTCCGTAATCTCGGCTGGATTTTTTCGTTCTTTTTTTTTTTTGGGAGTCCTTTTCTTCGTTGTTTCGAATTTTAAATGTACGGCGTTTACTCAATTTTTTAATCAGGTTTTTCTCGGTACGTCTATTACGTTTTTTCTTCGGGGGATGAATATTACTGTCTTTCGAATCGAAATTATTCGGATATTTTTTTCGGTTCTCTTCCTCGTTTTTTCGGAAGGATGGCATATACAATTTTATCGGGATAACAGTTACACCTTGATCTTTTTGTCTATTTTCTCTATCGTCCGTTCGAACGCGTCTTTCTCATGTCGGGGTTTCGGTTTTTAAACGTCTGCTGTTTCCGTCGGGCTTCCGGCGGCGCGGGGTTCACGGGGCTCGCTTTCGCGGTGGATGTCCGGCACGGAGATTATATATCAGGGATTTGTTAAACAATCCCGTTTACAAGGTTATTTATACAGATATACTTCACGGTCGGTTTGCCGTTCGTTTCGAATTTAATATCTTTTCTTATCGGGGTCGTTCCGGGAGCTTTCGCGGGGAAAATAATGGAAATCGGATTTTTTTGTTCCGACTCCGGGGGTGAGATGAAAATTTCATTATTTTTTTCTAATTAAATTTTCTTTTTTCGTTCGTTTCAATACTGGGTTTTACTCGTACCGATCTTTCGGGGGTTTAAAGTTTAACACCGTCGAACTGAAGCAGGGCCGGTATTTTATCCGGGTCGTATTCCGCGCGTTAGCTCCCAATTCGTTCCGTCCCCTTTTACTTCGGGACACATTCGGGAGGACTCGGGTAAAGTTTTTGTTCATATCACAGACGATAAAAATAACATTCAAATAATAACCGCATCAAATGGGTCGTTCACACAAATTTCCTTTCTTCGGGATCTCGTTCCAGATAATCGTTCTTTCTTCGGGAGATAATATTTATTATCTTCGTAAATAATGTCTTTTTTTGCGCAATCGGCATCGTTCCGCTCCGTTTTCTTACCGTGAAAAAATGGGGAAAAAAAAAATTCACTTCGGGGGGATCCATCAAATATTAATTTTATACAGGAGGGAGGAGAAAATTATCGGGCGCTCTCACTCAAGGGATTAAAAATTCTCGTTTAGTATACAGGGTTTATCGTGGGGGGGATTTATCGTTTCGTCGGAGAATCGGTTTTTCTTTCGGATTTCTTTCGCCCTTTCGGGATTTTTTCGTCTCCGTGACTTCTTGTTCTCGCGTGGGCGTTTTCGGATTTTTCGTTTTCTGGGCGACTTCGTTCAACTTGCTTCAACTCGGAAAGAAGTTTCAATAATACAGGAAATTTGTCCCGCCGGGAAAGACGTCGGGAGAAAATTCAAAATCCAATGCGGGGGGGAGAATGAGCACTTGCTAATTAAAAGCTGTTTTTTTTTTACGGAATGGAAAAAACAAAGGGCGGGGATTCATTATAGGGTGGGGAGGGGGGGGAATTTCCCATTCCAAATGGACAATTTTTCATTTCTGGGTGGATTCCCCCGTCGCCGGGGTTTAAATAGATTCGGGACCTTTTAGGGGGGGGCCTATAAAAAATACTAATACAGGAGTTCAATTACTGGGTGATTCGCCCCTCTAGGGGTCGTTTCGTGACTTTTTTTCTGTATATATTTCGGGATCATTTTGGGGACCCTTTCGGCATTAATTCTTAATGGTTTTTGCCGGGATCCATCAAGGGTCATTTCGGGACCATTTTGGTATTCATTTGGGGATCTTTCCGGAGATCATTTCTGGATCCGTCCGGGATGCCGTAGGTAGGAGCCATTTCGGGATTTTTTGTTACTTTTCCGGGATAGTTTTTTGCCCCTTCCGGATCATTTCTGGGATCTGTGCGGGAGGTCCCATCTGGGTCAATTCCGGACTATTTCGGGATCATTTTGAATCCTTCCGGATTTCATTTCTGTAGGTTTTCGCGATCCATCGTGGATCCCCTTCGGGAGCCATTCGGAACTTTTTCTGGAGTTAGTGGCGGGATAATTTAGGGACCCTTCCTTGGATATTTTCTGGATAGTTTTTGAGATTCGCCGGGGGAGCCCTTCAGGGTCATTTCGGAACCTTTTCGGGATCATTTTGGAACACCTTCAGGGATCATTTCTGTGTGGTTCACTGGATACGTCTAGAATCGTGTCGCTCTCATTTTCGCGCTTTTTTGGGACTATTCGGAACTTTTGGAGACCTTCGGGGCATTATGAATGGTTTTCGGGATCCGTCCGCGATAGCGTTGGGGTCATATCGTAGCTTTTTCTGGATAATTTCGGGATCATTTGGGATCCTATCAGGTTATCAGCTCATTTAGTTTTTTTTTACTCAATTACAAAAATACAAATGCATTAGACAGAAAACAAAATTTAAACAGATAATAAGCAGGCTAACGCAAATAGCCCATATATTTAAAATTTCCTTGCGGACGGGCCGCGGGTAAAGGCTAGTATATAAATAAAATGTATTATAATAAATGTATAAATAAACTCCGAAGAGATTTTAGGCCGAGTTCTCTTCTAATTTGCGTCGCTGCTACTTTTTTAACTTTTCCTACAAATTGGCGGACACGGGACCTACTCGTTTTATGCCGACTCCGAACGCATCTGCGAGGCAGATAGGTTTTCACTGAGAGCTTTTCACGGCTGAAATACACTCGGAATACTTGCCAAACAGTGAAGAGGGGCAGACCCCGCTTAGAAAATTTTTTTTCTGCGAGTTCGTTAATAAACACAAAAAATATAATAAAACACCTCATAAAACTAGAAACATTAACAAACAAAATTATACAAGTTAGTTTTTTCGCCACAAAATTAGTAGAAAAGTGAAACAAATAAGTGCAGAAAACATTAAAACTTTACCTACAATTAATAACAAAAGAATAAACTATGTAAACTTTAATAAAACACACGCACATATATATACATGCAAGTAGAACGATGTTCCTTCCTACCAAAAACAACAATTTAATTGTCATGGCAAAGAAAAATAAAATTATTGTTAGCATACTTGGAGGCGCACATAAGCCGGATAGAAAGAAAATACCCTGCAAAAATGCGATTAGTCTAGGATGCATCCGGATGAGTTGCAAAGGAGGATGCGACCAATGCCAGTTTTGATCTCTTGTATGAGTTGAAACTGTTCCCTTTTTTTGAGCATGTCCTATGAAGAGACTAATTGTACCCATTTATATCCAAAAGGGATCGATAGGACAAATCGCCTTCGTACCCATATGGGAACATATGAAGACTATTCCATTTTCGTATCAATAAGGTCTCAAATAGGGAACAGTCGCATTTTTTTCATTTCATTTTTCATTTTTATGGTGCAGTGATGGAATATTTTACCCGATCCAATCAGAAGATGAGTGAATTTGTCACTAATGGTTTTGTTAATTTAAAATGAAAACCTCTCCAAAATAAGAACCGTAAAGCAAGTGCTAGTGATCAGCCGCAAAATGTTTATGCAGCAGAGATAGTGAAGGAACATTATAAAACTACAAAAGTTGACAATGAGGATTCCTTTTTGATTTTTACAATTTCTGCGATAGCCTTTGGCATGGCTAC
The DNA here is from genome assembly GCA_029619165.1 of Eurosta solidaginis. Classification (NCBI taxonomy): domain Eukaryota; kingdom Metazoa; phylum Arthropoda; class Insecta; order Diptera; family Tephritidae; genus Eurosta; species Eurosta solidaginis. The sequence continues at coordinate 8,325 of JARSSU010001927.1, forward strand.
TGAACCTTCTGCTTTGGAGTGCTCCTGTTTGATGGCTTCATAAAAGTTTTCGGGTTTTTGTGTTTGTGCGCTCGCCTTATTGCTCACGGTGGCATTGCCAGCCGAAGGCCAAAGTATAAATTTTCGACAAAAATGCGTTCGGCCCCGACAAAACTTTATCGCTAAAACCGATTGATATTTTTTCGTTGTCGTTGTGTGGGTTTGACAGACTTTACCAGACCACAATTGACCATAGTTCAACAACGACGCTAAAGAAGTTTAACAATAAATTGGGGCAGAACACCTCAGCGGGCACTATCGGACAAGGCCTCTTTGTACCCCTACGGGTATGGCGGACAGATAATTTTTCTACTCTAATTTTTACCCTTAAGGAGTACTGTTCGAAGCTCCCTTTGTACCACAACGGGTGATGTCGGTCGGTCCTCTTGTACCTGTTTTATTACTGTTGGACAGATCCTTTCGTACCTCTACGGGTGCTATCGGACAGATACTATCTCTTCGTCTACGAGTACTGTCGGATAAGTCCTCTAATACCCATACAGAATTATAACATTTTTATTTTCTTTTTCGTATTGGCTTGTAAAATATATAACAAAAACAAATCCTGCGATAATGAAACTTAGGATACTGGTATATTAGGCTCGGTGTGCGGTTCCGTATATTTATGAAATAATTGGTTTCATATCCATTTAATTTTTTTACTTAACCCATTTGGTTTTTTTTATTGTTTCCTAAAATTTGCTACATAACTTTCAAACTGACTTATCCCAACTGTACCCAAAAGGGACTAGAGGGGATCAATTATACCACAATAAAGACAAAAGAGATCAATTGCAGAACACCCTCTTTAGGGATTATTCGCATGATTTTTTGCAGGGTACGTACATATTTACCTACAATTGCTAACTCTCTGCTTACGCATGTGTGCGTGCTATACTTAATAAGCATATTCTTCTCGGTATATAATAGCGAGCTTTTAATTACCGATTAGGTGGATACTAAAACAAGTTGCAACTAAATTTTACTGCGAGAGCTTGCGTCGAGAAATGGTGACTAGAATAGCCAGTAGGAGAAAGTTAGATCAATGCATTAAATATGATGCTTCGAGTCAGCATCACAAGCTGGTTCGAGACACGAAAACTTCCGCTTTAAGTTAAGCGAAGTTGAACTTTCTTTCCATATGTCATCTGCCACGGGAGAACATCTGTTCCTCACAATAAATGAAATAAATAAAATTGCAAGGCACTATATACTTCCGAAGATAATTAAGGCGGAGCATCTCTTCCAATTTGCGTCGAGCTTTTTTCAATTTTCCTTAAAAAAGCGGTGGAAAGCGACCTACATATTTTATGCCGTTGCCGAACGGCATCAGCAAGGCACATGAGTTTTCACTAAGAAAATTTTCATGGCAGAAATAAACTTGAAGTATTTGCCAAACGCTGCCCAGGGGCGCAGCACGCTACCACCACACCACAAAGGCCGTAATATTTCTTCTATTTTAAAATCATTTGGGCAATGCATCTGGAATGTAAATCAAAAACTTGCTTTGAATTCCTATTGGCCTCCTTAATAAAGAAATGTGAGCGTCTGTCTATATGAGTGCAGCCATCTAGTGTGCAACAAATATTCATGCATTTAATAGATGAAATATTAGTACATATACGCTGCCGCTCGTATTGAAAGCGAATGCCTGCTTCAACTCAGTTAATAAAATAGCAACAAAAATATTAATTTTTCAAAGTTTTACCGGCTTAAAAGAAAATTATAGTAACAAGCAGCTTGCTTTGCTTGTAAAATTAAATCAACAACTTCATAAAAATGAGCACTTACCGGCAGTAGGGATGGAAAGGTGAACACGCGCTAGCTAGCATATTGTTGAGAGCTCTAACGATAGTGGCAATGCAGTGGTGCACTCAAGAGTTTCGTAGACCTTCGAAAAACTACTCGACGGTCATCTAAAATAGGTAAATCTAATAAAAACGCATTGCGGCATTTCTGTTAAAAATGTCTCATGCACATACAAATTATATGAAGCAATCGAAATTGAATTTACTTCGTAATAAGCTAACTTGATTTCCAATTTTTCGTATACTTATTTCAGTTAGGGCAAAAAAAAATATGTTATGTTAGTGCGCTACGCAAACGCAATACGCTTTTATCGTGTGAGCGTAGCGACAAATATTCAGTAAAGAGAAAGCGTCAATCAGTTTTAGCAGTGAATACATTTTGCGTGTATTCTATGCTAAAACAAGTAAGGAAGGTTAAGTTCGGGTGTAACGAACATTACATACTCAGTTGAGAGCTATGGTGACAACATAAGGGAAAATCACCATGTAGGAAAATGAACGAGGGAAACCCTGGAATGTGTTGTATGACATGTGTAGCAAATGAAAGGCATTAAAGAGTATTTATGAGGGAGTGGGCCAAAGTTCTATAGGTGGATGCCATTAGGGATATCAGCCATAAAGGTGGATCAGGGTTGACTCTAGAATGTGTTTGTACGATATGGGTATCAAATGAAAGGTGTTAATGAGTATTTAAAAGGGAGTGGTGGTTGTTGTATAGGTGGTCGCCTTTTCGAGATATCGCCATAAAGGTGGACCAGAGGTGACTCTAGAATGCGTTGGTACGATATGGGTATCAAATGAAAGGTGTTAATGAGTATTTTAAAAGGGAGTAATTCTTAGTTCATAGGTGGACGCGTTTCGAGATATCGCCATAAAGGTGGACAGTGGTGACCCTAGAATTTGTTGTACAATATGGGTATCAAAAGAAAGGTGTTAATGAGTATTTTAAAAGGGAGTAATCCTTAGTTCCATAGGTGGACGCTGTTTCGAGATATCGCCATAAAGGTGGACCAGGGGTGACCCTAGATTTGTTTGTACAATATGGGCATCAAACGAAAGGTGTTAATGAGTATTTTAAAAGGGAGTGGGCCTTAGTTCTATAGGTGGACGCCGTTTCGAAATACGCCATAAAGGTGGACCAGGGGTGACTCTAGAATGTGTTTGTACGATATGGGTATCAAAGTAAGGTATTAATGAGGGTTTTAAAAGGGAGTGGTGGTTGTGTATAGGTGGTCGCCTTTTCGAGATATCGCCATAAAGGTGGCCAGGGGTGACTCTAGAATTCGTTTGTACAATATGGGTATCAAAACGAAAGGGTTAATGAGTATTTAAATGGGAGTGGGCCTTAGTTCTATAGGTGGACGCCGTTTCGAGGTATCGCAATAAAGGTTGGACCAGGGGTCGACTCTAGACTTTGTTGTACGATATGGGTATCAAATGAAAGGCGTTAATGAGTATTTTTAAAGGGAGTGGGCCTTCGTTCTATAGGTGTTCGCCTTTTCGAGATATCGCCATAAAGGTGGACCAGGGGTGACTCTAGAATTTTTTTGTACGATATGGGTATCAAATGAAAGGTGTTAATGAATATTTTAAAAGGGAGTGGGGCCTTAGTTCTATAGGTGGACGCCTTTTCGAGATATCGCCATAAGGTGGACCAGGGGTGACTCTAGAATGAGTTTGTACGATATGGGTATCAAATTAAAGGTATTAATGAGAGTTTTAAAAGGGAGTGGTGGTAGTTGTATATGTGAAGGCGTTTTCCAGATATCGACCAAAATGTGGACCAGGTGACCCAGAACATCATCTGTTGGATACCGCTAATTTATTTATATATGTAATACCTGCCAAAATTTTAAGGGTTTTTATTTCGCCCTGCAGAACATTTTCATTTTCTTCTACTTAATATGGTAGGTGTCACAACCATTTTAAAAGTTTTTTCTAAAGTTATATTTCGCGTCAATAAAACAATCAATTACCTTACCATGTTTCATCCCTTTTTTCGTATTTGGTATAGAATTATGGCATTTTTTTCATTTTTCGTAATTTTCGATATCGAAAAAGTGGGCGTGGTCATAGTCGGATTTCGTTCATTTTTTCATACAAAGATAAAGTGAGTTCAAGTAAGCACGTGAACTAAGTTCATTAAAGATATGTCGATTTTTGCTCAAGTTATCGTGTTAACGGCCATGCGGAAGGACAGACGGATGACTGTGTATAAAAACTGGGCGTGGCATCAACCGATTTCGCCCATTTTCACAGAAAACAGTTAACGTCATAAAATCTATGCCCCTACCAAATTTCAAAAGGATTGGTTAATTTTTGTTCGACTTATGGCGTTAAAAGTATCCTAGACAAATTAAATGAAAAAGGGCGGAGCCACGCCCGTTTTGAAATTTTCTTTTATTTTTGTATTTTGTTGCACCATATCATTACTGGAGTTGAATGTTGACATAATTTACTTATATACTGTAAAGATATTAATTTTTTGTTAAAATTTTACTTTAAAAAAAAATTTTTTTTAAAAGTGGGCGTGGTCCTTCTCCGATTTTGCTAATTTTTATTAAGCGTACATATAGTAATAGGAGTAACGTTCCTGCCAAATTTCATCATGATATCTTCAACGACTGCCAAATTACAGCTTGCAAAATTTTAAATTACCTTCTTTTAAAAGTGGGCGGTGCCACGCCCATTGTCCAAAATTTTACTAATTTTCTATTCTGCGTCCTAAGTTCAACTCATCTACCAAGTTTCGTCGCTTTATCTGTCTTTTGTAATGAATTATCGCACTTTTTCGGTTTTTCGAAATTTTCGATATCGAAAAAGTGGGCGTGGTTATAGTCCGATATCGTTCATTTTAAATAGCGATCTGAGATGAGTGCTCAGGAACCTACATACCAAATTTCATCAAGATACCTCAAAATTTACTCAAGTTATCGTGTTAACGGACGGACGGACATGGCTCAATCAAATTTTTTTTCGATCCTGATTATTTTGATATATGGAAGTATATATCTATCTCGATTCCTTTATATATGTACAACCAACCGTTATCCAATCAAACTTAATATACTCTGTGAGCTCTGCTCAACTGAGTATAAAAATCGTTTTTGTTCGAAGCTCCTGCCAGCGTTGTGCACCACTGTATCAGAGCAACCGAAAATTTTAATTACCCTTAATTGCAAACTTTTCAATTTGTAATTTGAATAAGAAACTGAAACTTACTTAACTGGACTTTTTTTTTCGTAAAAACAAATAGCTCGATAGAGTCGTACGAACTGCATAGATATGCACATTATGTATATATATTAGGGTGTATCAATTTGTATGCTGCGACTTTTTCGATGTCTTTCATGGTATATTCAGATTCTGCATACAATTCTTGGAAAAATATTTAAGTAGAGCAGGATTCGAAAGTCAATTGCTAACCCACGCATTTTGGAAAGAGCTAAAGACTTTTTTCCTTATATTGGCCACTATATCGAAAGAATTTGAAGATACCGAATCGGTTTCCTGAGATATTTTTTGCACTCTGTTCTAACCTTATTGCCCATATTAATACAATTTTCTTCCCACATACCCTTAAATTATAATAAAACAAAAGCATATGAAAGTCCTGCTTTGCATACATTTCTAGAGATTGATTAAGCAGTCTACCACTGACTATAAATTGACTTTTTATTCCGTGCCCAGCAAAGGATTGCAAATTTCATTCGCTGTCACGCAGTAGGAAGCAAATTATGACATATAGCCGACACCGTAAATGACGTCAAAGTAAAGCTAAATGAGGAGACCTTCTCGTAGGTGAAAGAATTCCTGCTAGCTGCTGTGATGGTTGCCAGGGGACTCACTTTGCATCAGAGGGTGGGCTGTTTACCACTTCTGCTCCGTCCGACAATGCATCCCAACTGCTCATAGGGAAACACAATATTTCTAATGAGTAAGAAGGGATTTGCCTCCCTATTACTCAAAGAAATGTAATGCACGAGGATTCTGTTCGAGTAAGAGAAAAACAAATTTCAATGCCTGTGGCATCGCGCACTCCACTACTATCCTGCTCGAATGATAGAGCCTATATATTGAGTTCACATTCCCCTGTCGTTAAGGAGAGATGAAAGCGCGATCGCAGATATAAAGTGCTGCTTACAAAATGGCCATTGCCATCAGACTGGTCCCCTTACTACCTGTGTAGAGCTATAATGCTAGACGTGGCCAGTCTTGTATAAATAGCCAGTAGTTCATATTACGTTTGGGTTTGATGGTGAATGAGGACAAAACGAAGTACCTGCTGTCATCGAGCAAAGAGTCAGCGCATACGCGGCTTGGCAACCACGCTACTGTTGGCAGCCATTAATTTCGAAATAGTAAAAGACTTCGTTCATTTGGGAACCAGCAGAAGCAGAGGTAGAGGGCGGACCCCACTCCGTTGGAAGGACCAGGTGGAAAACGATTTAAACTCCCTTGGTGTGACCAATTGGTGCCGGTTGGCGGAGCGGAGGAGCGACTGGCGCGCCTTGTTGGACGGCCATAACCGTTTAGATGGTTAAGCGCCAATTAAGTATGTAAGTAAGTTCATATTGCTAGTAACACTTCGTCGTAGGTGCAACCAACATTACCTTACACTATTCTTGAACATCTTATCCCAGAGTCTAGACTCTAGACCATCACCGCAGTCATAATTCTGTGTTGAGAGCCAACGTCGTTAATATTCTCTCTCTCCGAGCGTCACAGTTACTAATAGTACTCCGTCATCTCTCTCTATGAGCGTGTCCGCTTGTAATAGTACTCCGCATGGGCGGAACCATTTATGTGAGGGCGGGAAATCAGCTGATTAGCACTTTTTCAATACGATTTGACTTTTAAATGCCATCGCAGTACGATTTTGACATTAGTCCATCGCGTTACAAAAACATGTACTTTGTTTGTGTATTAATGTTTGTAGGTATGTCGCTGTGTAGGCACTTTATATGGTTCCACTATGGTACACGTAGTACATTATTCTCCGAACATCCACCCGACTCTGAATGGAATGAACATACCTCAGATTTTGACCAAACCAACCTCATAATTATGTAGTGATGTGGTCAAAAAAATTATATCCACCCTAATATATGTGCATTTTAATAAATATTTGTTTTTAACAAAAGTTGGGGCATATACTATGAAAAATATTTAGGCAGAAGTAAATTACAAAGTTGGAGTAGCGAGAAGTGATCAAAGAAAAAAAAACAAAAAAAAGTCATAACAACGCCGAAAATTAAAAAAAAGGAGCTAAAATAAAGAAAAGAAAGCGCTCAAAACAAAAGTAAATTGCCTAAAAGGAACTTCAAACACGCAATGGTAAAAGAAGTAGGTCTAATTATGTCTGCTATATATTTTTACGTTTCTCTTGGAAACTTTTTTTACTTCATCCACAGTTACTTCACTTTAGCTAAAATTTTCATTTGACTATGAGTGAAGTTTCTTATTTCATCTATATGAAAACATATTTCATAGAAGCATTTTTAATTGGCGGAGATTTAATTACATTTAAATTGGGTACAAAAGAAAAACGTTGAAAAGTGTGAAAGGAAAAGGTATAATTTGCAGACTTATTGGTATGAAAATTGGCAGGATGTAGAGTGTTGGTTATCAGATTGCGTTTGTTTTCATAGTGTAGATATGTAAATTTGAGGGCATCAGATAAAGCACATGAGGCACATATTTGTACCACAATTTTAAACTTGTTATGTTAAAAAATTAGGATTTTTATTTTGTTCGGTATAAGCTAGATGTGCATAGATATGGTAGCAAAATTTTTACATTTTTTTTTCAATATTAAATTCGGGACCTTTTTTAAGAACCTTAAAATATTCTTGCTATGTCTTCGCTTTGGTGCAAAGCTCTGTCCCTGGTCCTCTGGAAAATTTTAATTATTTATAATTTAATTCAACATGTATGTATGTATGTAAAATTATAGAATGCACTCGCTGATTGCATGTTTGAACGTTTGGCTTACAGCGAACAAACACACAAACTGCTTTTGAACTGTCTTTTTAGTTTAATTATTATATTCAAGACACACCTACATTTAAATATTTGAAAATAGTTCAACTGCAAATAAATGAACATATTTCAGTAACTCCTTTTTTCATACCATTATTAACTACAATTTTGTGATTTTTAACCATATTCAAACAAACTGTCTCGCCTTTTACAGATTACTTCACATTTGATATAAAAAAAAACACATTCCATACTCATAACTAAGCCCAAAAATGCTAAAAATAATGTTTTCAAATCAGAGCTTTCTGAGAGGAGATATTACATTGAATAACGACGTATTTGGCGACTTATTTGATAAAATGACGATGTGATATTTTTTCATATGCTGATGTAATTTCATATCATATGATTTAAATAGTCGTAATATCATTGAAGTGATTTGAAAAAACAGAATAGGATGTGATATGAGATTCTGCGATGAAAGCGAAAATAAAGTAAAGATGTATGTGTCGAATTAAAAGGAAACAGCGATAACAATACTGAAATAAAATCAATAAAAATCCTGAGAAAATCAACAAAATAAGGGGAGAAAAGCAAGAAAGAAGGGGAAAAAAGAACACCAGTGCACTCCTTTTTTTTTGTTTCGTGGAAGGAGAAAATGATTCATTCATGGTAAACCTCTGCGCTACACTTTGTACCAGTGAGCCTCTCCGAATGTGGGACTCCCTTCTTTTTTTGACGGGCCACCCACATAAACCTTACTTACCCAGTCGGCATATTTTGCGGTACGGAAGCCCGGGATAATGCTCCTCGCGCATCTGCAGACCATACCCCAACTGTCACTTCTGCAGGTTTTCTTATGAATGACACTACCCGGAGATAGGCCACTAAGTGTTAATCTCATCCCTCTCCATTGCTATGCGAAGTAATCGCATTCAAAATATGAACCCACAATATATGCAGTTCGGATTTTTAACCTTAATAATTCTGTGGAGATATTTCCGGAAGTAGCCGTTGCGATTAAAAAACTTATTCAAGTAAAAATTTACCTATCCATTTGGTCGCTGTAACCATGGCTCCAGCTTGGGAATCAGTTCCCTGGCTCACTTGCCTGCAGCACTGCAGCTCCATTGCTGTAGCCAACGTCGGATAGCTTCTTTTCGCAACGGCACAGCAGCAGCAAATCTGCTTACTTCTCCTCGGAGGTGATTAATTTATTTTCTCTCCTCAACGAGAAAATTCATAAGTATAGTTCCCGCAATAACAAGGACAGCGTCTGCGGAAACCGTGCGATAAGCTGAGGAAATTGTTAGCGCCCATCTGCAATGGACTGAAGTAAAAGCTGTTCGGTACTTCTGGAATTTCATTGAATCTGCCCAAATCTCTGCATCTTACAAATGTATAGGGTCCGAAGAGGAAGTAAGCAGTTTTCTTATACATGGCCTTGGTCCGCCGCAGATTTCTCGCAGGTTCCTTTAAAGTTCTAAGAACTTATTATTGGATTTAATGATATCACATCAGGAAGCAAGACGTATGAATGAAAATGGAATCAAGTGAGGTATTGAAATAAATATTTGTCATATTGTTTTTTATAGCCAGCTGTACTTGTCCACCGGTTCTACTAATTTTGTTCGGGTATGGGTGAATTTGCATTTTATAAATGATACAAGGTATATATGGACTCGATTGAGAAGTGCCGGACCACCACCTGTGCAAGCATCTGCACGCGGGTTTGGGTTATTTGCACCCAGAAAAGTTTATAATTAAATTATGGTATAATCGAATGACCATGCCCACATTTTCGACATCTAAAATTTGGAAAAAAAAGAAAACAAATCGTTTAATGCATGACCAAAAGCAACAAAGTTATTAAACCTGTTGAATCAAAAGAGAAATTAAATAAAATTATTGAAAGAGGGATTGGCGCTCTTTATTTAAATTGTTGAAATTAGTTTTGGAAAAATCAAAGCATCTGGTAGAGACACATGTTTTGTTAGTGCAGCCGACTTCGTTGCTTATGATTTCGTAAGTTATCTCAAGAGAAGGATGGTAAGCGTCTTCTGGCAAAACAAGAGGTTCACACCGATTTATAGAGAATTTAGATATGTCGTCAACAAATGCTAAGTCTAAGAATTTTCCATACTTATTTGGAAAGAAGTTGATCTGATTAAGGCAAAGATCAGTAATTCCATCCAAAAAGTCATTGTTATGCATCTTGGATGATACGGGGACAATATTGTGATCAACGGTATTCCAAGATATATGTGGCAGGTTAAAGTCGCCTAAAACAATCATTGAGTCCGTGGACTTTATCACCGAATTGACTGATTGTAACAGTGAAATATGGTGCATATACACTGATAGATCAGAAGACGGTGGAATATAGCAAACGGCTAAGTAAATATGACCCCGGTCTAGTAAGATTCGGATGCATTTAAACTCGATGGAATCAACTTCGGCTAAATTAACATCTTCAGATGGAATTGAAGAATGTACAGCTAGCAAGACACCACCTCCGGTCCTATTTAAGCGATCATTTCTATAAGTCTGATACTCACCACAAAAAATTTCGGAATTTAAAACATTGGGTTTCAGCCATGTTTCGGTAAAAGCAATAATATTATAGTTACAGTGAATGGTTTTCAAATATAAGTCAGTTAATTTAGTATTTAAGCCTCTAACGTTTTGATAGTAAAAGCTTAAGCAAGATATTAAATTAAGTTTTTTTGATCGGAACTTTGAGGAGGAATTTTTGCTACATTTTGAGTAATCTCAATAGTCTTATGCACAAATTCGCGAACAAAAGCCCTTGGCGGCCAAAATGCGCTTAAGATTCAAAGCATTAGGTGAGTCTTCAGAATGTTTTTGATTATTATCGCGGTTGTCTTTATTTCTATTTAAACAATGCGGTAACTCATCCAAACACTTGAAGGATTTGAACAAGCTATCGTATTGATTGAACTTTTCCGTGATTATGGAAAACTCTTTAGCAATATCAGAAAACGCATTTCGTGTTTGTCTAAACAGTTTAAATAGGTCAACCTCAGTTGATCTGCATTTAGTGCATGACCAACGTACTCCCTTCTCCCCATCATTGACAGTGTCAACAACTCTAGCCGTCAGTCCCGCGCACTTTCCATGGGCGAGCCCATCGCAAAGCCAGCAAAAGACAAAATGTTCGGATTCGCTTTTTACCTGACAGTTTTTGAAAATGCAAGTCATTTTTTACAGAAAGGTGAAAAGAAACTAGTATAAGAATATAGAAATGGTAGAGATATGTTTGTAAATTACAAAGAAAAAACAGTTGAAATAGCACTGAGAATGAGAAAGGTTATATATAAAGCAACTCTGAAAGTTTGGGAGCTTAGCGGTAGCTAGCAGTTTTAGAGTCACTGTCATTTGACACTTAAAAAGCGACGCAAACAGCTGCGAAGACAGTAAATTGCGAGAAAAACAAAAAGTGTGCGCACAAAAACAATTGCAAGGTGAAAAGGTGACAATGAAAAATTTCAACAAAAACACAAATGCACAATGACTCGGCAAACTCAAAATGAATAATAAGAAATTGATTAAAAACTTTAAAAATTCACAAAATCTTAACTTTTCAAAGCAAACCAATTGTATTAAAATGAACTCTAGGTTTTCGCACTTATTTTTGTCACAAAACTAGTATTACAATTTAGATATTATAATTTAAAACTCGCAAAATAAACACAGCAAAATAAAATGCAACTACACAGCTATAATGACGTTTGCGTTGCGGCGTTGGGGCGGCGAATGCCGTGGTGTGGTGATAGTGTGCTCCGCCAACCACAATGAATATCCTTGGTTTAATCAACGGGCACAGCAACGTCAAAAATTTAGAAACAATTTTGTTTAAACAAGGTCGCCCTCAGTGGAGATTTGGCGAGTACTCCGGGCACGACGCAAATTGGAAGAGAAGCTTGTTCTAAAATCTCATCGGTGGTTATAGCGTCTTCCAATTTTTGTTTTTTTTTATAACTTTGGGGCAACAAATTATGCTTGTGTTGCCTTGTACACTGAGCAAGTTATCCACACTTTCACACACCATTATCGAGCTGCCATAAAATGATGGTTCGAGTTGTTGCGACCACGTAGAATACGCTTATTCACAACGCTGGAGCTATGCTTATCGTTCACCACAAAGTGATTAATATGGCCTATGGAATTTGATTTCGTTTATCATCAAAATAACAAATTATAATAATAAAAAAGAACCTGACTATTCATCATTGAAGTTAAAATAAACGAAACGTGCTTTAATAGTTAACATAAATTTTATTAAACTATTAATTGCATGAAAATGCAATAAATTTCTAGAAATGATAAAAAAACGTAAATGGCATTGAATAAAAATACTATCAATGCGAATTCCACTTGTTATATGCTCCCTTATTGCAAGATTTCCATGGCAAATAAAAAGCTCCACTATGCACAGCAGCTAGCTTTTATCATTACCAAACGTGCGAGTGGCTATATAAAGCGCAATTAATTACGCAAGAGCCAACATTAAAATTAATTTGCCATTTTTTCGGCTATAAACAATGAAATATTATATAAATGTGTTATTGTTGGTGCAGTAATAGTTTGCAACCGCAAGAAGTATGCATACCAGCCGAGCATAAAAATGTGCAATTAAAATGCAGCCGAGTAGAATGTGAAGTGCAACATAATGGGAATAAGAACACATTTTTTTTTAATATTTTTCAATAGTCAAACAGAGGTTGAAATTGTGTGGAATATTTTTTGGCTGCTCCAACAGAACTTGATTAGTGACACTAGAATTTCTAGCAGTGTATCATATGCTATGCTTGCGCTGTTCACTATTATATACATACGAGCTGGACCCGTGCGCATCTTGCGCAACAAATATACAAGTCTCTTATCAAATATCGACAGAAATCAGCTGTTCTATCAATCAGTTAAAACTTGCAGCTTGTGCTGCCATATGGCGATGTTACCAACAGCCGGCTAATGCAGTGCAAATGTTCACAATAATGCCATAGTACAAATAGATTTTTTGTGTGTTCACAATCGTTTATTTAAAAAAAATTATTTTAATAAAATATAGCTAAACAAAAAGCACTACGACCAAAATTGCCCAAAGGCTCTCTTATTGCCCGAATCTCCGTCTTTACAACCAAAACTTTATTTATAGATTTGGATTCCAAATAAGAACGAAAAAGGGATCTCTACATAAAAACAGAAATTAGAAATAATATATGTGGTTATTCTTGCTAAGTAAATGCAGTTATAAATATTAATATAATATTAACAGCAGAAGTACTGCTTACAAAAGCACTTCTATAAACCCATGCTACTAAGCTTTCAATAGCGCGCCTATAAGTATTCCACACAATTATAATTAAAAACATTTAGAATTAGTTTGTACCTAATGATGTTTAAAGAATAGCAACAAAAAGGCAATACCTAGAGACATTTTATTTATATGTATTTCAAAACTAGCTCCCGAAAAGCTATCTGTTGAAGAAGTGAGACTCAGAAACTTGTCTTTGAAACCTTCGCCGTGTATAAATGTAGTAATTTTTGAAAGAACTTATAGAAAGTGACGTTAAGTAAAAGTATTGTCAGAATACTTTAACCAAATTCGAATATAAAGGCTGTTAAACTGACTTATTGATTAGGTCAGAGGTATATAAAATGAGCCGGAAATATTAAAAATACTCAACAATTAGGACTGTTATTGGTTTGAGCAGTAGCTTACCATTCAGCAATGGACCTGAGCTGGCCTAGTCGCTTAAGGTTATCTTTTCCGCTATACTAAGTCGGTACATCCAATAATGAATACAAAAAGTGAGTAGTTAAAATATGATCCATATACTACAACAAAAACCCTGTGTGGGGATATTTGCGAATGACTAAAGTAGGTATACCGGGCTGTCGTGCGAATGTGGTATAATACGTCTGCATAAGCTACATAGTTCCGCTAGGCTGGTTGATGTGCATGTTTTCCATATTTTTCCTTAATGGGTAATTAAATTAGTGTTCCGAATAAGTTATTCCAATTTAACTGTGTGATATACAGTCTAACGGGCATGGGTGCGTGAAGTGTGGGCTGCTTGCCACCAGCACAACGCCCGCGTATTTAACAGACAATTCGTGACAGATAGAAGGGCTAAGTAACGAGGCATACTCCAGTTAAAACGAAAACGGCGATCTGGTAATCGATGTCAAGAGGGTGCTTAGATTATGTAGACATGATCTGCTGCTAAATGGAGAGAGCTATGAAACGTCCAGGAAAGATGATGAACCCAAGCCCGCAGATGATGATGACAGAATAAATGTTCTCCCTTCCGACTATGACGCAGTAAAACAATTCGTTGAAAAATTTACTGCTAAGCTATTCAAATATGACAGGGAGTGGTAAAGAGCACGGACCAACTTCAGAATATTCTCGTACGAGTGGCCACCCGACTGCCTCAACTCTCGCAGAGTAAGCTTCCTTATATCGCATATCAGGCAATGTCAAGCGTATCAGGTAAATGGCTACTCCGAGGAAACTTGGCCGCAAACGACTGGAAGTAGTCGTTCTGGTCCATGCTGAAAGGCGGTCAGAAGTTTTCCCCACTTGCGTGAACTTCGGCGTACGATCCACTAATAAAATACGGTGGTTAGGAGTTGGTAAAGTGCATGCATAACCTTTTTTGAAAAATATTGTCAAACGAGTGAATTTCTGGCGACTGGAATCTTAGTGTTTCTCGCCCGCTGCACATGAAAGCGGATCCTAGAAACTACGCCAACTATCGCGGAATCAGATTTCTTAGTAACACATGTCAAGTTCTGTCAAGCGTATTGTGCGAAAAGTTAAAGAAAATAGTGAATTGGACCTTATCTGTGCGGCTCAGACATGATAATTTAATCATTGACCCTCGTTTTCATTATGCGGCAAATCTTTGAAAAAAAAACTGGGAAGAAATAATCTGAATTTCGTTTTACCGAAAAAACTTATACGGTGGTGCGAAATGATGTTAAGCAACACCACCCGCTCAGTCAGAATTAGGAAGGACCTCTCCAAGCCGTTCGAAACTAAATGTGGTTTAAGACAGGGAGAAAATAATACAAATTGGAGAACTAAGCAGCTGTGGAGCAATATAATTTAAGAGCTGCAATCATTGGCTTAGACGGCGACATTGAGATTATCGGCCTAAACATCAGCGCTGTAAGTTCAGCTTACTCCAAACGGAAATGGTGAACGAATGCAGAACGAAGAACTTGCTGTCATCAAGCAATGAGTCAGCACATTTGCGTCTCAGCAACCACGTCACTCTGACAGCTATAATTTCGAAATAGTAAAAGGGTTTCCTTTGGGAACCAGCACTAACTCAAAAAACAAAGTCAGTCTAGAAATCCAGCGAATAATCATTCTTGCCAACAAATGCTATTTGTGATAAGAAAGCAATTGAAAATTTAAGCCCTCTCTCGGCATACGAAGACCATGCTGTAGAAGTAACTTATCCTACCCGTCCTGCCATGTAGTGTAGAAGCGTGTATTATAACAACATCAGATGAGGCTGCTCTGAAAGTGCTCGAAAGGAAGCTTATTCGAATGATTTATAAACCTCTCCGCTTCGGCAAGGGCTTAAGTCCCTTACTAACCGCGTCAATCTTATATATTATTTCTAATTGCTATTTTAGGTGCAGGTCCCTTTTACGCTCTTATTTGGAATCCAAATTTATAAATAAAGTTTTGGTTGTAAAGATGGAGATTCGTGCTATTAGCGAGCTTTGGGCATTAATGGCCGTAGTGCTTTTATTAAGCTATATTTTATTAAAATAATTTGTTAAAAATAAACGATTGTGAGCACACAAAGAAATATATTTGTACTATGGCACTATTGTGAATATTTGATTAGAACTAACACTGCATTACCGGCAGTAACTAACATTCGCCAGATGGCAGCGCAAGCGCATGTTAGTTTTTATTCATAGATGTTTGATTGATAGAACAGCTGATTTCTGATTTTTGCTATTAGATATGATACTTCTATATTTGTTGCGCAAGATGCGCACGGGTCCGGCTAGTAGTTATGTAAATATGCACTGGTAAATGCGTTAGCATTGATGTGTCGGAATTTTATGCTTTGGCATTTCCGAAAACAACAAACATTTTGTACAGCCGCATGCTATTACACACCACTTCACACTTCAAACGCAACTTCTTCGCGCGTTGCGCATTTGCTAATTTAAGTTAATGGCTATTGTCGTAAATTACATTAATTTTAACGCGATTTTGTGCATTCCGGCAACGACTATCACTTTAACGCTTGGTTATTGTATGTGTGTGTGTGTGTGTGTGACATGTGTTGCCACTTTAGTGAATTTAAGTGCAATTGTAACCACTTTGATTACTTTCCGCTGTACACTTCGGTTCTACACTGCGTATACGTAACGCATTTCAAAGTGTTATCCGCTACCGCTTGGCATGTGGCGTGCAAAGTGCATACACTACATACACACTACTACAGACATTAAAATTTATGTTAACTATATTCCACTTTCATGTGATTTCTGTCGAATTGAATTAATTATGAGTAAAAATTGCAATTTCACTCACAATATCCAACTTTTCATATATTTGAGAACAACTCAGCAGCAAAGAAACAAGTGAAGTTCGTCGTTTGTAGTATTTTTGGTTTAAATTTATATTATTCTAGCTTATGCCCGACGGATTCACCCATGTTTCTAAAAAATATACAAAGTAAATAACATAAGTTTTAAACTTATTTTAAGGTTGTGTATTTGCGTATTTAGGTACTGGTGAAAATCATAGGATATATATAATATTATTTGGAGTATAAATAAAAAGATTTTTCGATGAGTCAACTCTGGAGCTGGCTACATATAATTGGCCATGGGTGAAACATGAATTGGTAAGACTCACTCCTACTACAGCTAATGTCTGTCCTTGAGCTTTATTGATAGACATTGCAAATGCCAATCTAATAGGATATTGGAGGCGTTTGAAATTGAAAGGTACATATGTCGGTATTAATGTAGTCCTTGGTATAAAAACTTTGTAGTTTTCGAAATTTCCCGATAAAATCCTTGCTTCAAGGACATTTGCTAAAAGTTTTGTGATGATAAGCTTTGTCTAGGGTTACCAGATGCCGGGATATGAATCGGAGACACTTCCAACAAAAAAGGTAATCAAATTTCAATAGTAAAAAGTTTGACCAAGTTTAACTTTCTAAACGCAGTCGAAGACCGGCAATTACACCCATTCATAGTTCGCATTGTGACATGTGTGTGACATGGTATCGAATAGAAAAATTGAGCAATTTTGAGAACTTCCGAATATCCTTTGAGACTTTATTAGCTGAACAAAACGCAGCTATTTTGCGCTTGCAGATTTTTTTTTCAAAAAATCGTGATCATCGGCCTTGGATTTCAAAAATTTTCTCAAATTTACTATTTGATTATGTAACAAAGAATCATTGAAGGTCACTTTTTTTCAAGCAAATAAAAGAGGCATGGTTCTACTTCACTATATTGCAAGTGTTGATCTGATTTGAAGTCCAACCATTTGAAAACTCTGAATTCCAAAAATCCTGGCTTCCAAAGTTTCAGATATTCTAATGTTTCACAATATACATTTTTGCCAAAAATTCGTCCTTTCCATCTTTTCTTAATTGTGCCAAATTCGCCATTATAGCTAATGGAATAAAATTCGAGTTTTGCCGTTCATCCACTTTTGATAGGAGATCATGGTAAACTAAAATTATATCTAAAATGCTATCTTAAAAGGGGGGAATTTAGAGTATAAGCGGGGACGCTGGGACAAATCATCGAAATCGGGAACAAATCCACGAAATTGGGGACGTCTTGCAACCATAACTTTGTCCCATTACATAAGCGCGGATGATCCAAATTACGAAGCATAATTATTATTGATCCTTTTTAAGGATCAATCGATTAGGAGGAATACCTGGTAGCTCGAGGGAGTTAAGAAACTCAACCGGATAATGCACAGCTTGCGATTCTTCAATGACTATGTCAACGTGTTTATAAGTTGTATCGAAAAATGCAATTTTCCTCAATTCCACACTTTACTGTAGGTGTTAGGACTTAATGTCATATAGCCGCTTACTAATTTTCATTATCCTATTATAACTACGTCAGAGATATGCAGTATGATATATTACATTTGTGTAGGAGGTAGAATGCCCCCTTTTCCGTCACGCCCACATTTTCTTGGTGGTTTAAGTTTTGACCTCATATAACTCCTTACCGAATGCCAATGTTCTAGCATGAATACCTTCAGAGTTATGCAGTACCAAATATTCCATTTGTATGGGAGGTGTTATATATCAAAATTAATTTTAGCCTATGACCATGCTTGGAAGGTTTCTAGTGGGTTTGCAAATTTGGTTGTGATCGGTCCATCCGTTTAGGATGCAACCCGATCTATAACTACATACAAACACAATTTGAAAATTATACATATAGATATATGTAGATTGCGGTAAAAAGTGAAAGATAAGGAAATAATGGGCACTGTCATAAAAATGTCTAACTACACTTTTCACTCAAAAATAAATGTTTGATTCTGAAGCTCATGGTAGTAAAAAAGAGTATGTTATTAACCTTCAGTATAGCTTAAAATCTCGCCTAAAAAAATAGCCCTATCTAATAATTTCTAGTTCCATGCTTCTGCACCATATAGCAGAACGGATACTATAAGTGGCCTGTAGACCATGATCTTCGTTTTGCCGGGAGAGTACCTTACTTTTCAATGACCTACTTAGTCCAACGGCCATTTTTTGGATAGAGTGATTCTGCGCTGCATTTCAAAGCTGACGATGCTATTTGTGTTAAAACATGTTCCCAACTAAAGTGCGCTGACTTTTCGCTTGACGACATCAGGTCCTTCGTTTTGTCCACGTTCCCTATCAAGCCATTCTTTTTCCTTTCTTCTTTCACTTTGGAGTAAGCTGAATATATAACGCGCGTGGTCAGACCGATAATATTTGTATTGCCGGAATACGCCAGTTGTTATTGTAGCAGTGCTTCGCACCATCTATTGGACTCTAAAGAAGCTTGCAGTTTAAGCAGGGGTGGACCAGAGAAAGATGGGTGATTACAATTGAAAAGATGTTTGGTGTCATGTGGCTACACATAGCAAACAGGACATACATTATGTATGCCGGTGTTGATTTTTAATAGGTAAAAGTTGTTTTGTTTCTTTTTCTTCTCTATACGGCTGAGTTCTCAGATGCCGTATGTCTTTACAATGCTTGCGGAATTGATTTTAAAAGTGCCTGCGAGGCCGCTCCTCCTAAATCAGATATATTTTGGGATGCCTAGGTTTTTGGTATTCAACAGAAACTGTTTGTATAGCATTTCATTTCTCTTCCTAATGGAAAGTGCGCCCGTCTTACTATGTAAAAGTTTGCTGGGGCATAAGAAGACGGTCCGTAGCGGTTGTGAGAGCGGTGTTTCGGCAGCCCGTATTTTCATTAAATAAGTAACCTTTAGGCTTGACATACGCCAGTAATTGTACTCTTGTGGAGTATTATTTCATAGCGCCTAGATTATAAGAAAGTATAATTTTCTCCAGCACCAGTTTAAAGAATTGCACTGATAGCGCCAATTCAGCCGATTTACGGTGGGGTTTAATCTTTCGCACAAAATAATTGACAGGATCTCGTGTGTGCTACTGAGAAAGGAGATTCGGACGCAGTTAGCAGGTTTTACTTTCGGGTAGACTGGGCAAAGAAACATTTGATTCCAGATGCCAGTCATGCACTCACTCGTCCGTCTATATTTTTCAAAGAAGCATCTCACCACCGAAGTTGATTGGCTCCGTAGCCAATCCATCTGCTCCCGCGGACTTGGTGTTTTTTAATCTGATTAGTTTTATTCATTTATGCCGGATATCGGTTATTGCTATCTCAAATATTAGTGCTGCTGCTTGCAATAGTAATACAACGGAGTCCAATGCTGTGTGGTCGACGCCTCAGAACGGTATTTCAACTTTAAACAAGTAAGAAAGGCTAAGTTCGGGTGTAACCGAACATTACATACTCAGTTGAGAGCTGTGGAGACAAAGTAAGGGAAAATCACCATGTTGTAAAAAGAACCTAGGGTAACACAGGAATGTGTTTGTATGACACGTGTATCAAATGGAAGGTATTAAAGAGTATTTTAAGAGGAAGTAGACCATAGTTCTATAGATGGACGCCATTAGGGATATCGCCATAAAGGTGGACCAGGCCTGACTCTAGAATTTGTTTGTACGATATGGGTATCAAATGAAAGGTATTAATGAGTATTTTAAAAGAGCGTGGGCCTAAGTTCTATATATGGACGCCGTTTCGAGATATCGCCATAAAGGTGGACCAGGGGTGACTCTAGAATTTATTTTTTACGATATGGGTATCTAATGAAAGGTACTAAGGAGTATTTTAAAAGGGAGTGGGCCTAAGTTCTATAGATGGACACCGTTTCGAGATATCGTCATAAAGATGGATCAGAGGTGACTCTAGAATTTGTTTGTACGATACGAGTATCAAATGAAAGGTGTTAATGAGTATTTTAAGAGGGCGTGGGCCTTAGTTCTATATGTGGACGCCTTTTCGAGATATCGCCATAAAGGTGGACCAGGGGTGACTCTGGAATTTGTTTGTACTATATGGGTATCAAATGAAAGGTGTTAATGAGTATTTTGAAAGGGAGTGGGCCTTAGTTCTATAGGTGGACGCCTTTTCGGAATATCGTTATAAAAGTGGACCAGGGGTGACTCTAGAATGCGTTTGTACAATATGGGTATCAAATGAAAGGTATTAATGAGGGTTTTAAAAGGGAGTAATCCTTAGTTCCATAGGTGGACGCCGTTTCGAGATATCGCCATAAGTGTGAAGCAGGGGTAACTCTAGAACTCGTTTGTGCAATATGGGTATCAAACGAAAGGAGTTAATGAGTATTTTAAAAGGGAGTCGGCCTTAGTTTTATAGGTGGACGCCTTTTCGAGGTATCGCAATAAAGGTGGACCAAGGGTGACTCTAGACTTTGTTTGTACGATATGGGTATCAAATGAAAGGTGTTAATAAGTATTTTTAAAAGGGAGTGGGCCTTCGTTCTATAGGTGTTCGCCTTTTCGAGATATCGCCATAAAAGTGGACCAGGGGTGACTTTAGAATATGTTTGTACGATATGGGTATCAAATGAAAGGTATTAATGAGGGTTTTAAAAGGGAGTAATCCTTAGTTCCATAGGTGGACGCCGTTTCGAGATATCGCCATAAGTGTGAAGCAGGGGTGACTCTAGAACTCGTTTGTGCAATATGGGTATCAAACGAAAGGAGTTAATGAGTATTTTAAAAGGGCGTGGGGCTTAGTTCTATAGGCGGACGCCTTTTCGAGATATCGCCATAAAGGTGGACCAGGGGTGACTCTATAATGTGTTTGTACAATATGGGTGTCAAATTAAAGGTATTAATGAGAGTTTTGAAAGGGAGTGGTGGTAGTTGTATATGTGAAGGCTTTTTCCAGATCGCGACCAAAATGTGGACCAGGGTGACCCAGAACATCATGTGTTGGATACCGCTAATTTATTTATATATATAGTACCTGTCATGATTTTAAGGGTTTTTATTTCGCCCTGCAGAACTTTTTCATTTCTTCTACTTAATATGGTAGGTGTCACAACAATTTTATAAAGTTTTTTCTAAAGTTATATTTCGCGTCAATAAAACAATCCAATTACCTTACCATGTTTCATCCCTTTTTTCGTATTTGGTATAGAATTATGGCATTTTCATTTTTCGTAATTTTCGATATCGAAAAAGTGGGCGTGGACATAGTCGGATTTCGTTCATTTTCATACCAAGATAAAGTGAGTTCAAGTAGCACGTGCACTAAGTTCGTTAAAGATATGTCGATTTTTGCTCAAGTTGTCGTGTTAACGGCCATGCGGAAGGACAGATGGATGACTGTGTATAAAAAATGGGCGTGGCATCAACCGATTTCGCCCATTTTCACAGAAAACAGTTAACGTCCTACCAAATTTCAAAAGGATTGGTTAATTTTTGTTCGACTTATGGCGTTAAAAGTATCCTAGACAAATTAAATGAAAAAGGGCGGAGCCACACCCATTTTGAAATTTTCTTTTATTTTTGTATTTTGTTGCACCATATCATTACTGGAGTTGAATGTTGACATAATTTACTTTATACTGTAAAGATATGAAATTTTTTGTTAAAATTTTACTTTAAAAAAAAATTTTTTTTAAAAGTGGGCGTGGTCCTTCTCCGATTTTGCTAATTTTTATTAAGCGTACATATAGTAATAGCAGTAACGTTTCTGCCAAATTTCATCATGATATCTTCAACGACTGCCAAATTACAGTTTGCAAAAGTTTTAAATTACCTTCTTTTAAAAGTGGGCGGTGCCACGCCCGTTGTCCACAATTTTACTAGTTTTCTATTCTGCGTCATAAAGGTCCACTCATTTACCAAGTTTCGTCGCTTTATCTGTCTTTTGTAATGAATTATCGCACTTTTTCCGTTTTTCGAAATTTTCGATATCGAAAAAGTGGGCGTGGTTATAGTCCGATATCGTTCATTTTAAACAGCGATCTGAGGTGAGTGCTCAGGGACCTACATACCAAATTTCATCAAGATACCCCAAAATTTACTCAAGTTATCGTGTTAACGGACGGACGGACGGACGGACATGGCTCAATCAAATTTTTTTCGATCCTGATTATATTGATATATGGAAGTCTATATCTATCTCGATTCCTTTATATATGTACAACCAACCGTTATCCAATCAAACTTAATATACTCTGTGAGCTCTGCTCAACTGAGTATAAAAATACTCGCAATACCTATGCATCCATTATTACGGCCGTGCCAATGACCGATATTTCGTCTTCTTTTTCCTCCACCCATGCGCCTATTAATGATGATGGACAGGGGGCAAATGTGTCTAAAACTAGAACCAAAAAGAAAAATAGTAATTCTCAAATTCTTATTAGAGGATCTAATGCATCGAGCGACCTGGTGGTTGCTGATCGTTACAAATGGCTACATATATCGTCTTTTTCGCCATCTGTAACTGAAGATAATATAATTGAATACGTGGCTAGGCAAGCTAAATTAAATAAAACCACGTTAAGTTGTACGAAGCTAGTAAAAAAAGATGTTGCTTTGGCAAATCTGTATAGAGTTACCTTCAAATTGCGTGTTCCTGAGTTATCATCTGATAAATTACTCAGCTCCGAAATTTGGCCGACTAATGTTAAGTTGAAGCGTTTTCAGTTTTTTTGGAAGGCTCACAAAAAGCCATCTCGTACACAGTACGGAGAAATATCTCCACTAGTAACAGCAATAACGACTTAAATGTATATTTTCACAATGTATCTGGCACGAGAACCATGTCTGGTCTTGTGTATAATTTTAGTGCGCACATGGATTACGGTATCTTTGTTTTCATGGAGACATGGCACAATGAAAAATTTGTTAATAGTGAGTTCTTTGACTCAAATCTTTTCAATGTCTATCGCATGGATCGGGATGCTGGGGAAAAATGGTTACATTTCGCGGTGGTGGTGTTTTAATTGCTGTCAAGCGCCAGCTGCCTACATTTTTATTTCCGCTCAACAATGACAACTGCGTCATTTCTATCACTTGCAGCTTGGCATTCTTAACCGTGCGAGTTCTTTTTCCAGATTCGACGGTAATAAACCTTTTACTCGGCGGCGCTCCGAAGTGTTTAAGATATATGCTCCTAATTTCCGTCCGATTGACTAGCTCTCTTATAGATCAAGTTTTCGGCAAATAGTAGTGAAATGATTGGCAGGCTGTTGTGTTTGCAGCCTTTCGGAGCCTAGTGTAACCGCATTTAGTTTGTTGTGTCCCTCTCAAAAACTGTCATACCCTCCTGCTCCGGGTAGGTATTGAACCTCACCCTGGTCCAGGCTGTGGTTCTGCTGCATATGTCGGGAAAAGGATTTATCTCAGACGGTCATACTCTTGCCAGTGTGTCACGTGTAAAAGATGGTTACATATTTCGAGCTGTTTTGCGTTGCCCGAAATTTTCTATAACGAAGTCTCGGCGCCATTACGAAATCAACACCAAGCCTACGCTTATTTTTATAAATATCTCAGTATATTTCTCATAATTTTTAAATTTTTTTTGTCATGTTATGTCTAAAGCATCAGTTTTTTTGTTGTTGTATTAACGACAAAGATACTCGCCGAAGGTTTCGGGTATGTTTTATCGATGTTGATGTCCTTTTCCGGATAAGAGCCTCGCCTGCTAAATATGTGTATGATACATTCATATTTGTAACAGGATTCCCCTCGCGTAGGTGAGGTTGACAATTGAGTTGCGGAAGCTTTGAAGCTATAAAGCTTTGTGTTGCGCTTATACACCCTTTGAATCCCCTGGATGGCGGTGATGTTAGTTATTGCCTTCACAAGGATATCAGTCATCCGGGCAACTGCACCAATCCTATTAATGGAACGCACCTACCAGGTGCATGCCCTTATATCATGAGCTTTAAAAAATTTAATAATTCGTCGATATTGGTTGTTGTCCATAGAAAACCGTTACCATTTCGATAACAAATCCATAACACGCTGTCAGTTTTGGTTTGGCTTCGTTTTGGTTTCCCATCTATTTTGTCTTCCCTCTCTTTCTAGTTCTGTTTCCTTTCCTTCCATCACTTCTCATATTTTGGATAAAGAAATACAGCGCTTTTGAAGTGTTTAAAATAAATAAATAAATGTAAGGCGAGAGAGCCTCCGAAGAGATTTTAGGCCGAGCTTCTCTGCCAATTTGCGTCGTGCTCTTTTTAGTTTTTCCCACAAATTGGAGGGACGAGACTTACTTGTTTAATGACGACTCCGAACTGCATCTGCAATGCAGATGAGTTTTCACGGAGAAGCTTCCATGGCAGAAATACACTCGGAGTGCTTGCCAAACACTGCCGAGTGGCGACCCCGCTTAGAAAAATTATCTTGTAATTGAAAAAACTTGTTTCTAAAATCTTGATGTTGCTTGCTCGTGGCTTGAACCCACGGTTTTCGGTGTGGTAGGCGGAGCATGCTACCACCACGGCGGCCGCAAATTTTTAAACTTACAAATAAAGACAAAATGTTTTCTATTTTAAAGCCTTCGTCTTAACGCCTTTAACAAAAAGGGCAATACAATGCTTTCTTCGTTCGTTTCATGTGAAGAAGGTTTTAGCTTTACTTAAGTATTTTACTTGTAAGCTTCAACTTAAGTAATACAAAGTGAAGTAGTTAATTAACGTTCAGCCTACCTCAATGTTGAACGAAAAGGCATAAAAACAAAATGCTGTAATAAGATCAAAAGAAGCAATATAAGAGTGAACAACTAAAGAATATTGTCCAGTTCAATGCCAATTTGTTTGCATTTATTTAAATTTATTGCATTTTAAATTGCAATACCGCGGTTGGCAACCACCATGGGGCATATACGCCCCACATGAATATGTAAAATGTAAACTACTTTGTTATGCATATAAGCTTTTTCTGGGCAGTATGCTGTTGATAGGCCGGCCGGCGGAGGAGGGAAAGTATGAGCGTATTACAGAAAATACAGGGTTTTCATTAAGCAGTTAATTTGATTCCTTGTGCCTTTTGAATATTAAATCGAAATGCAGGGCAACAACACCAACAACATATATTAACAATGCAACTGCAACAGCGCCAATAAACGAATTAATAATGTAAAGGTGTGTGCGTATATAAGCACAAGTCAGCTAGAATTTTGTGACCGGGATTCAAAGTAGTCAGAAAAGGCACTCATGTTCCAACAACAAATTCGTTACTTTGGAGAATTCAGAGTTTTGAAGAGTTGGAGAGTGTTTTCGGACTGTTATCAAAGTGTGTTGGACTCTAAGAAGAGGGTGTTAGTACCGTATCATATCGGAATCAAAAACAACCCTCAATCTTTATAGCATGAGTTATTTTCTCGCTTCATTTGCAGTCATTGCGATAGAATTGCGAAAATAGTTACCAGCTTTCAGTTCATGTCTGTAAAAGCCGTAAAACTATTCACCATTAACTGCCAACTTAGGTAATCCAAAATATCAAGTACACGTGCAACGAATGGGGAGGATCCTATCTAGAATTTAGAGTTTGTAACTTGTCACAGACTGATTAAATGTGGAAAAGAAGAGCTAAAAGCAAGCCTCAAAACTCAAGTTGCATGACAAGTTTTAGGAAATTTGGCACAAGGCTCTGAGCTTACATTTTGGGGTCATACGACTACCTGCCCCGGTTTTGATATACTTACACAATATTGGGATATGTACAAATAAATAATCCGAGGGCGGAAAAATATTTGAGTCGTTCTCAAGATATTAACAAAAAAAGAAATATTACTTCGGGGTCCCTCCAAAACTGGGGGTGGAGTCCATAGTATTTTGCGCAGAACACCTTTCAAATTACCTTGGCCGCTCCGCCAATGTTGTGCGATCAAAAATAAATACGCGCAAATCCCTTTAAACACAAAATGTTGTCCTGTGTACAAAAACGTACATTACAACAACCACATAAAATTTTCTAATTCAACTACGAATATCTCCGGATAGAGATAAATTTTTTCTTTTCTGCCTTCGGATTATTATTATCGAGGTCAAATGATTTCGAACAGCGGGGAGTATCAGCATGTTGGGATCTCTTGATCACCATGACTACTTGTGAAGCACGCCCGGTGAACTGTAAACAGTTTAGAACTTCAGTGAGCACCTACTGTGAGGGCACGATCACATGGAAATGCCACATAACTACTTCCTTCTAGGGAGAATTGTATTTCAGAGGTTGTTTGGAGCTCGATGCGATCATGTATTGCTCGTGCTTAGTCGTTCAACATGCAATATTCGGCGAAGCTTTGCTTGCCTTTTAATGCGGCAGTTTGAACGTGTATGGGATCAAATTATCAAGTCAATTCTTACCTTGTTGTCTAAAATTTTCTAGGAATAAATAAAAGTCTACGGAATTTCTGAGGTTTCGAGAAGCCTTATACTTGCTCCATGCGAAAAAGCCTCAGCCTTTGAAGAAAGCTAACTACTTTTCGTTAGTCTCACAGAAAAGCAAGGTTAAAGGCCTATAAGTTAAGAGAGAATGCTATAGTAATGCTGAAAATATTGTCACCTAAGTGTTGAAAAGCCAAATTGATGAAATCTCAAAATATCAAAGTCGTGCTGAGTATACTTAATAAGTTTTACGTCTCAACCTCCGATATAATACAAGTTAGCTCCACGGACAGCTACCACTCAACCTAATATGACGCCATTTCTAACGGCACCTTTCGCATAAAATTTAAGATGCCAAATGTTTCTATACAGTTATTTCAAAGGATCGTTTCTGATGGCCTCTTGTCTCGTAAGTCGCAAGCCATCTGCAAATTTTTCGGAAAATCCCTTTTCGCAATTGATTACCACCTTAACTTTTGTTGTTGTTGTTGTGGTTGTTTTTACGAAAAAGACACTCCCCGAAGGTAGGTGAGGTTGAAAATTGGATTGCGGAAGCTCTGAAGCTATAAAGATTTGTACTGCGCTTATCAACCCTTTAAATTCCTTAACCTATTGTCTTCACTAAATAATTGAAGGGCCGGCCAATAAAAAATTTGTAGCACTTCGATAATAAACCGATAACCTTTCGATATCAAATAATTAGATTTGTGATTACAAACTGGCAACATATCCATTAACTTTCCATGACTTTTCGATAAAAAATCGATAATTTTGTGATAATTATCGATAATTTTTTGTTAATAAATCGATAACTTTTTCAAAACACATCCATAAATTTTTGACAGCAAACCAATAAACATTTTTATAACAATTATATAGCTTTTCGATAACATTTCGATAAATTTTCGATGACTTTCTCTATAACACATCTATAATTTTGTGTTAAAATATCGATAACTTTTTAATAACAAATCAATAACTTTTTTGATTACAAATCAACAACTTTTTGATATAATTTCTATAGCTTTTCGATAACATATCAATAAGTTTTCAATAAATAATCGATTAATTTTTCAATAAAAAGAAGTCGGTAGTTTTTCGATGGCAAAGCGATAATTCGTCAATAAAAATGCAAAGCCTTATTCTTCGATAAAAAACTAATAACTCTTCGACAACAAATCGATAACTGGTCTTACACCTTGTCGATAACAAAGTGGTTGAACATCAACGTGATAACATTGTCAGTTGCCTGTGTGGAGAAACGAATATCTCCAACTAGATAGCTTTGGATAAGTATAGGCTAGTATTACGGCGCTTACATTAAGCTACCTTGATTACTGGGTATGCCGTGTTTCTTGGTTGTGTG
>JARSSU010001928.1:0-51083 GCA_029619165.1 Eurosta solidaginis
ACAGATGTAGGAAGTGCGGGTTGCAGGAGAAAACGATAGAGCATGTGCTCGTATCCTCAGCTAGGCAGGCTTGAGCTTTAACTATTAGAAGTGGCGCTATAAGATCCATAAGCTGCAAGTAACATTGGCCCAAGAAAGCTTCTAGTATTTGCCAAGAAGACGGAGTTGTCTTATAACATATGTCTTTGTATTTGATAACGTTTTCCAATTTGTTGGAGTTAAGTAGGCTATTTGACCTATTTTGGTTTTCAGTGCAAATAAAACAATTTTACTTCACTGTCGCAGCTCGACGTTTCGCTAGCCACCCTAGCATCTTCAGGAGCGAGATCTATATTCAACAACAAAGTCATTATGCATATTTTGCATTACGTTTTGAATTTTAACAATTAAACATTGAGTTACATATGACAAAAATAAAAACTAAAAACACTTACATTATTTGTTTATATTATTAACTAAAAAATTAACTAATTATTGGTACCGCGCGCATTGGGTATCATTGTCATACTAAAGTGCTTATAGGCATAGTAGGTACACAGAGGCAATGCCAGCTGTGTCTTCCTTTTTATTGACTGTGTTTTCCCTTTGTTGTAATATTCGTAAGCTTTCCAAAGTGTATCTCGCTCTCCCTCGTTTGTTTTTGTCCAATATTTTTGTGTTTGTCAGATCAGCTGTGTGTCCACTGGTTGTTGTGTGTTGTGATAATGCGGTGTTGCTTTTTTTTGCTGTATGTCGGCTTGGTGCTCTGCTAGTCGTACTTTCAGTGACCTTCGGGTCGTGCCGATGTATAGCGTATTACATTCCTCGTTCTCTTTTCCTTTGCAGGTTATTTGGTATATGACGTTGCTTTGTTGTAGGGGTTCGATGGGGCTTTTTGTTTGTGTGAAGATATTGGATAGAGTTTGGTACGATTTATATACGAGACCAATGTTTTCTTTGTTTTTTTAAATATTTTTGCGAATGTGTTCGTTCTGCGAACTTGTGGTGAAACATAGAGTCACTCTATCTATATGAGAGACCAGTTGAAGTCAACCGAACTTCCAAATATGTGTAAAAAAGTCTCAACTTGACACTAATATATGTGCAACTATTCCCAATAAGGACGTATCCGACATTGTGGGAATATATTTTGCTTTGTTCGAGAATTTGGTCATTCATTTCTATGCGTTTATATTTGGTTTGTTTACAAAACAAAATAAAAGTGTCGCCAAATTGAATCGTAACGACTTTTTAGGGCGAATTTTTATTTCAAATGTGAATGCGAGTGGGTGTAACCAATTGTTCAGCTTGCGGTCTTTACTTCCTGCTGGCACTTTCATGTTTTGCTTTGTGACATTTGCAGTTGAATAGAGTTTTCTTGGAAAAACACAACAAATCAAATCTGTATAAAATTCAAAAGCATCAAAAATTTCATTACTTATCGAATCGCCATATAATTGTTCTCGCGTCGTAAAATAAACATTTTCGTTGGTTGCCAGATAAATATTAAAAGAATTCAGTGGCTAAATGCAGGGGAATAAAATTATTATTATTATGATAAAACTAATTTAAAAGTACTTGTAGCAATATTCTGGCATTGAGCCAGAAGTTGTTTGTTAAAGTAGTCAAATCTTCATGTTCTTATGAATCTGTCACAGCGGCTGATAATCCCGAGTAAGTCGAAGCGACAGTGACGAATAAGGCACTCTGAAATAGTGAAATTTACATCACTTGTATTTTGTTCACGATCACGCTTACCAATAGTCGCAATCACGCACTCAAGAGTCGTCGCTTAGCTGTGACAATGTGAAGTTAGCTGTGACAACGTGAACCAACGATCTTCCGATTTGGGCTTTTGGAAAATATTCCCATAGTTGTGATTTTGTCAAAGCGACTTAAATAGTATCGGTAGATCAAACCAACAGCTTTAAAAAAATCACTAGGACTCATTGATTGTTACAGCACCTTGCGTTTTATTCGCAATCAAGCATGCCAATTATCGCAGCACTACACCCAATAATAATTTCCTGTCGCAGAAGTACTTAGATATAATTATAGGAGTCATAAAAAATTTGGATCAAGCTGCGACTTAGCAGCAGTTTCTGCGCCATCTACTGCTACTTACCTAGAGAAAAAGTCGCAGATTCGTCATTTCATAATATCGCAACAAATTTTTTGCCTGAGAGCAGAGCTGCGTTTTCAGTTATTGTGAAGTGCAATTAAGAACTGTGACTTAGATCATGATTCTCTTTTATCACTAAGCAGCAGAGTCATGTATAAAATTCGCTGCTATTTCTAAGTCACATGCCAGTTGCTGCGACTGATAAGTCACAGGCAAAGTACCAAAATTGCATGACATTCTGTTAAGTTATACTTTCACTAAAATTGAAACTATATTCTGCAGGAAACAGAAAAATCACATTCACAAATCACTTTGTTCCGAAAAAGTCGCGAAATTAACCAGCCCTAAGTGTTCCATAGGTCAAGTAGTATCTTCACTTAAATTTTACTTACAGTTAGCGTGCGATTAAAAAGTCACAGTGTCAAATCATATTGTTTCGTAAAAATCACTAACTTCAATTGCTCTGTTTAGCAGTCCATTGCATCACTAAAATTTAAATTACATTCTTGGTCTTTTCACATGCAAGCCTGTATAAAGATTATCAAGAACATGTTTAAGTTTGTCGTGAAAACCCCTGAAACTGTGAACATCTGTATATAATGTGCTGCTTTAACCCAAGGTAAACGCTTCTTCTACTTCACAATGTCCTAATTTGCTATAAATAAATAATTGGCAATAATCAGCAACTAGAAATATTGCTTCCTTATAGCCACTCTGACATAGTAAGCAAAGATCCAAGTATACACCTATGTATTACATAACTGCAAAGGGTGTTTCAAAATATAATCAGCGTTTGATTTAAAGATAAATATTAAATATTAATAAAAAATAAATAAATAAATGTAAGGCGCGATAACCTCCGAAAAGCTTTTAGGCCGAGCTTCTCTTCCAATTTGCGTCGTGCTCCATTTTAATTTTTCCTACAAATTGGCGGGACGGGGACCTGCTTGTTTTATACCGACTCCGGACGACATCTGCGAGGTAGATGAGTTTTCACTGAGAGCTTTTCATGGCAGAAATACACTCGGAGTGCTTGCCAAACACTGCCGAGGGACGACGCCGCTTAGACAAATTTTCTTCTAATTGGAAAACCTTATTTCTAAAGTTTTGATGTTGCTTTGCCCAGGGTGTGGACCCAGGGCATTCGGTGGCCGCCGTGGTGTTAGTTAGTTGGATAAAAAAAAACAATACTTCTTCACTGGACTGGCAGTGAACAAGTATCCTAAATCGAAATAACACATTTGCAGAATGTCCCCTCACAAAATTCATTTAAGTAAAACAAGTTCCGTAAGCACACGCAGGCGAAGCTCAATCAGAGAGCAAGAGAGTCTTTGGTGTTACTACATAATATAAGAGTGATGTAAGTTTAAATTACAAATAGAATCCGTATACAAAAACGATATAGGTCTGAGTAGCTCGATCTGGGAAAAATCTCGCGAAGATCCAAGAGATTCGAGTGGTTCAGTGGTTTTTCTTCCAAAAACAGTACACTCACGAAATATCTTTCCAGCACTTTCTTAGCTGACTCGACAGCTCACCACAGATGTGCGAATTTTCTATAGGCCATTACGACCGAGACCCAGATGATCCCAAACATAAATACTTCGAGACAATCGCAAGCAAGTTCAGACTCTCTCAGACCATCCTCGATAGCATCACAATATCACCGGAAAGTATCACATGCACCGCTCTATAATCGCAGCGACCTCTGCTTGGAAGACGCCACCGTAATCGTGCAGCTTGACCTTATGGTTTTCGTCAAGCTTCGGAGGGAAACGTTTTCCCAAAACAACCTTTCCTCTCGAACTCGGTACATTCATCTATCAACTTTATAGCTCACTGCCACAAATGAATCATTCCAACAAATCTTCTTTCAAGGGAATGACGATGTTGAATGTTGCAGCTGTCGGCATTGAAAAGTGCGTCCTGCCTACGATACATTCGATGTTCATAACAAACCTGAAGTGCTCGTATATAGACACTCCATAGCCCGTAACACGAAGCCAGGCCAATGGCCATACCGAAATGGCGTTACTCGAAGAATTCAAAACACGTTTGGACTAGCATTTAATTTAATACGAAGGTGGGTGTTGTTCCAGGATGTACAAGCTACAGCTAAACGCCTTTTAATTTATTAAAATCTGTTACTCTCGAAAACCTTTCAAAAGTCGAAACCGATACAGTACCGTTTACAACTGCTGTAACCGTGTGAAAAAAGATTAACTTTCTCATTCATCATTCTGTTATTATTTCTAACTGAAAACATCACCGCCAAAAACCGTTTCTGTTTTCTTAAACGATTAAAGCTTAATCTTTTTTCGTGAGCAAAACTGACTCAGTTCTCGAATTCCATTTTACAACTAAAGTAAATTTATACTTTTTATTGTATGGTTTGAAATCGTAACTGGTTAACACCGCTTTAGTTCTTGAAACTGAAACATCAATCGTTTAAGTCGTTAAAAATTTATTTCTGTTTGATCGTTTGAAACTGAATCCAGTTTCGAATTAATCATTTATTATCATATTTACAGTTCAAACCCGTAAACGGTTTAAAACCGTTTCAGTTCTCGAAACCAACACCATAAGAACTACAATTTTATCAAATTTATTTTCGCTTTAGTTTAAAATCGTTTCGAGGTTTTATTTCTGTTTGCACCGATTAAAGTCTTGAAGCCGAAACCTTACCAGCTAAACTTGTTTAAAATTTACTTTTGTTTTGGCTTGAAATTTATTTTCAATTTACTTTTTTTTTGTGGTTTATAACTGTTTCATTCCTTGAAGCCGAAAACTTAGTAGTTGAAATCGTTTCAAAATTTTTCTCTTTTGTGGATTGTAACCTTAGCAGATTGAACGGCTACATTCCTTGAAGCAATACCCTGAACAGTTGAAATCGTTTCCAAATTTATACCCGTTTTATGGCTGACCAGCATAACCGGTTAAAACCTTTCAGTCCTCGAAACTAAAACCTTTGCAGATGAAATTGTTTACAATTTTTTTTTAATTTGGTTTGCAATTGTTTCCAATTTTTGGTCGTTTAAACCCGTTTCATTTCTTGAAGCTGAAATCTTAACAGTTGAAATCAATTCTAGTTTTTTTTCTCTTGTGGATTGAGACCGTAGCCGGTTGAAACCGTTTCATTTCTTGAAGCTGAAATCTTAACAGTTGAAATCATTTCTAGTTTTTTTTTCTCTTGTGGATTGAAACCGTAGTCGGTTGAAACCGTTTCATTTCTTGAAGCTGAAATCTTAACAGTTGCAATCATTTCCATTTTCTTTCCTCTTGTGTATTGAAACCTTTGCCCGTTGAAAATGTTTCATTCCTTGAAGCCGTGTCCTGAACATTGTAAATTATTTGACATCCATATCTCCGTTTTATGGCCGACAGCCATAACTGGTTAAAATTGTTTCAGTCCTCGAAACAGAAACCTTGGCAGACTAATTGTTTCAAATTTATTTCCGTTTTGTGTTTGAATCCGCAAATGACTTTTACCGTTTCAATTCTCGAAACTGAAGCCTATTTTCAATACATTTCTTGTTTAAGGTTTGAAATTTTAATCATCGAATTCATTTGTTTCATATTTCGAGACCAGTACAGTCAGCCTTTTAAAACTGTTTCAATTTTCTGAACCGGAATCTAGATCGTAGGCGAAATGTTCAACCGCTACATTTCTAAAATCAAAAGCATAACCGAAATCACATTTTTTTTTCATGCACCCTGTATTTATTTGGTTAGCATAAATAACCAGAAATGATTATACTGCACGCATACTCTTTCAACAACTCATTCGAAAATTACAGCATTTATCATTTTGTGCTGTAAAAAAGGCGTACTTATGAGCTAATTAAGGCACTTTCGTGTGCTAAAAGCGAGTAAGTGTGAAACAACATGCTAGCAAATGCTGCTAAATATTAAACGCAAACATTACTATCGTATTAGTTACAGCCAGTGTCATAGGAAAATGTGTACGCACGTTGAAAGTAACAATATTACCTATTATTAAGGGCCATATTATGTATGACGCCGTGCCACTTTGCGTCGCAGTTACTACTACATAATACCAAAAATGTCACAAAGGCATTCAGATTTACTGCCACACACTGGAGTGAATGAATGCTCTTGTATCATACGGATTTTGTTACATACAATGCAATTTGCCCCTGAGGGTTTTCTAGGTGACACAATAGAATATTTATATTTTTTTAAGGATATGTGGTATTGTAATACTTTAAAGAAAAAACAAAAACAGAAAAAGAAGAAGGACGAAGTATCGGAAATACTTCCTATTTTTGATGTCTCATAAAAAATGAACAAAACGTCACAAATAAAAGGTTGTTAATAATCTGTACTTTCAGTGCTTCCATTAGCTTCTACTAGAGATATATATACACCGCCGATAAACGCCGTCGCCGCCGCCGATTTAGGTCGTTTTTCGCACGCCGCCGCCGAATGTCAAAAATATCGGCGCGGTATTATATTTCCTACTAGTTTAAGACTGTTTAGGCCATTTATTGTTCATGTCGAAAATTGGTCCGATATGGTCGAAAGTGGTAGCAACGGATGCGCATCGCTGCCAGTTATAAGAAACTAATTAAAAAATTTTACTCTTTCTAATTTTTCTAAAGTTATTTAAAAAAAACAGGCACTTTCAATGCTAGCTTAACACGGACTTAATAAAACAAAACACTAAAAGAAGAGTTATATTATAAATTTATATGCTCACTTTGGATATTTTTTTCAAAAAATTAATAATGAACAATCAAGTCAAATAAAATTACCCAAGGTTAGAAAAACCAAATTACCCAAAAAGGTGCCGATTCTTTTTTTAATTTTATATTGCGATTGGCTGAAAGAATAAGCGAAATCAGTGATGCCAAATCCTTTACTAGGTTCTAGGGGCATAAACACTCCTTTGAAATGATTCCTACCTCATACTTAAGTTGAGAATTTATGTACGTATGAGAAGGGTTTAAAAAATCACTTGTGCTTATATTCAAACATCTGTTGTTCATTTGCGAAACTATACCAAACGTCTGAAATGTTAATTTTGATTTTCACACTTCATCCTTCAACACCCAAGTCTCCCGGTTTGACATTTCCTAAAGTTGGCGGCCCTATACAAAACTAGTCCCTTGGAGTGAATCACATTGATTATAGACTATCAACCAAGTTCAAAAATCACCTACACGTTTCGGCTCCTTTTACAAATGTAAATACGTAGGCACATATATTTACCAGTTGAGGCTTTGTCCTTCGCAAGAACACTCAAAGTGTTGAAGTAAAAGCTTTTCCAAGACAGTCGAACTAATGACTACCCTAACGTAGTGGACAGTCAAACTAGTCTGAAGCTACGCGGTCATCCATAATGAGCTCTTATATCATAAGGCCTGAAAACAACATTTAACATCTTTCAACTTAAAATCGGTCGACTTTCATTCTAAAATATCGTTTTGATTTAACGAAGACTATTGAAATAAATGTTGTGAACACAAACGTCTGCAAGCTTTGGTCTACATTTTAAAAATTGTATCCAGGGTACTCGTAAAATACTAATTATGTAGATGCGCCGAGGCTTATACGATTTTCACCCATTCCGCAATGACAGCCGCTTAGACGAGGGCGGCATCTTTGGCCGAATGGTAACTCCCTAACATTTCAAGGTGCTTTTCTGACGCAGCTCGGAAGCATAACTCCACAAAAGCATCCGTTGGAAAGTCTTCGGAGCTACGCCTAGAGCTTCTAGGAAAGGTATGAGTTCGAAGTCGCAGTCCTATAGCTTCTGTGCTGGCATACGGTGTGAGGGTCAGGAGGCGAGGTAGCGACTGGTGGTCGGGATTGCTACTGTTCGCACATCGGGAATTGTAGCTGTTAAAAACAGCCGAAAAAACTGGAGGCGCCCTGTGCAACGAGAGTCATGAGTATTAATTGACCATTAATAGAAACCGTAAGTCGCCTTCGCGTGCCACAAATGATTTAAGGAAATTGTGTTCGCGACGATTACTAGGAGTTAACCCTAGGTAATCTAAGCTTTGAACTTCATATACAGACAAAAGTTTGACTATTTTATGTATCTCTATTTCTTTTCAGCAGACGCAGCAGTAACAATTCCAAATTCCGGGGTTAGGTTCGAAGCCTCTCTTGAGTAAGTGAACGAGGGACAATCCCTCCGCAAGGAGCTACTCCTGAAAATTTTTGAACGGTCTGCGAGATGTTGAGGAAAAACCCCGGATATTTCCGAAATGGACAACATGTTGATTTCCTTAAATACATACAAACAAAACCTTTCCTAAATTTTATTTTTTAAATAAAAAATCAAGCTTTTCAAAGTAAGAACACCGGCGTACGCCGGCAAGCTGCCCACGCCGCCGCCGCCGTTATATAATACAGCCTACGCCATCGCCGCCGACAAAGCGATCGGCGTAAACCCCTAGCTTCTACTATGGGTTTTTTAACGATGTGGCATGGAACTAACAAGCATTGCTGTTTCCTCTAATTGATAAGTTACACACTTAAAATAAAATAAATGTAAGGCGCGATAACCTCCGAAGGGATTTTAGGCCGAGCTTCTATTCCAATTTGCGTCGTGCTGCTCTTGATTTACCCTACAAATTGGCCGTACGGGACCTACATATTTTATGCCGACTCCGAACGGCATCTGCAAGGCAGATGAGTTTTCACTGAGAGATTTTGATGGCAGAAATACTCTCGGAGCGCTTGCCAAACACTGCCGAGGGGCGACCCCGCTTAGAAAAATTTTCTTCAAATTGAAAAACCTTATTTCTAAAATTTTGATGTTGCTTTGCCCGGGGTGTGACTCCAGGGCATACGGTGTGGTAGGCGGAGCACGCTACCATCACACCACGGTGGCCGCCTACTACACACTTAGCAGTCCATATAAAGTTTAAGTGCATATGTATATTAGACTGGGTTGGTCCCCATACAAAAAAAAATTGCAAATGTCCGCCCTTAAATTTAAAGATTATGTTGAGAGGGTTTCGGGAAAAAAATTTTGTTTTGATCCTTCGAAATACAGCCGAAAGGTTTTTTCGTTGTAACTTGGTTATTGACGTCCGATTTTTAAAATTGATATATCGTTATTTTGTCCTTAGAAGCTTCACATTGCCGTTTAATGTCTTTGCTTTTAAGCTATGAAGTTGTTTCACATGATTAGGTCAGCTAACAAAGTTCTACCCCCTAAAGTATTATTTTATTTTGCCAAACGAAAGTACTTAAAAATGTTGCCTTCAAACCATATTACTAAAATAATAAACAAAGAAGTTATAGCACTTTCAATGTTTATTGCAACTGTTATTTTACCTGATTCTTATTATGAAACTCATGATATTTTTGGAGGAAAAATTTACGGGTTTGCATTGAAAAGTTAATAAATATATGCCAAATATCATATATATGGGAAGTCAAAGTAAATAAGTGAGTCAAAACCTGTTGTTTCATATTTATAATCATAACACTATGCGTAAAAATCAACCTTTTTTCTAGATATTGGACAAAACCCCCTTTTTTAGAGATTGAGGCTTAAGTATACAAAGTACTATCTCTGTTTTTCGAAGTTATCCTCCAAAAAATATATATCGGCTTTCGAAATTCGAAATTATATATTTCGAATTTTATTTTTTTGTTAACGCGTTCAGCAAATTAAAAAGTAAATATGTGGTCGTGGTCCGCTCCTTTCCTTCATTTGAAGGGCTGAATTCTTTTTTTGAGAAATTTATTATAACAGCTGTTATACGTGGTGAAAAGTCAGACTCTGACTTCTGACTACAGTCAGACTCTGCTGTTTCACATATTAAGAAATTTATATATGTATACTAGAAGACCCGGCAGACGTTGTCCTGCCCTAATTTGGCCTATCTGCATACATTTCAATAAGCTTTTTCCGTTTGACCCTGCCCTCACCCCTCTTCGCTTTTTCCTTCGCTTCATCTATCTCCATCTTCCTCTCATTCTATCTCTTTCTCAATATCCTTCTCCTTCTCTCTTTTCTCTTCTCTCAATTTCTTCTCATTCTTCTGCATCCTTTATTGCCTCTCCCAGAGGGTGGTATGTATTTTATTCCAGTCCCAGTCCCACTCCGAGTCTCAGTCCCATCCTAGTCCTAATCCCAGTCCCAGTCCGTCTACGGATAATATATTACTCTGTACTAAAGCACTCATCAACAGCTTTTATTTGATATCCATATTGTATAAACACTGTCTAGGCATTCACTGGCCCACGTTTTGGCTTATATCTCGAGACCCTAGTCACCCAGGGGTATGTAAATTACCCTCTACACAACTAAAGACTCTCCTGAATTAAAAAAAATGTCATAGTACCTCTAAATCGCGGGCCCCCTCAGAAACCCCCACCCTCTCGGCGGGCCTGGTGATGTGCTATACTTGATATCATTCGCTATAATATTTTTTATTGATAAGCAGGCTGTTTAATTAAACACCAAGCAATTACACGGAAGTATATCCGCACCGCCTGAAAATATGAGTGCCACTGCGTATACGTAACATTTTATTATTACGTATTAGCGTTGCAAATGTCCCGTATTGGCCAGGGACATCCGGTATTTTTCACAAATTTTAAAGTTTCCCGCCGGCAAATGCTATGTCCCGGCATTTTCACAATATCAAAGTTAATAAATTATAATCTGCGACGAAACATGACCATATTTGCGGGCTTCGATTGTATTCAGCTCATTAGCATATTGCATGCAATTCTGTAAAGAAGAAAAATTCATCCCTACTGTGGTTCTGAATATTGCCAATGTTTGACATTTCGCACACCTAAATATTCATTTTGCAAGGCAAGTGTTCTGTTTTAAAATAACTTTAGCAAAATGAGTTCATAGAATATTGAATTCGCATTAAACACAGTAAACTTACTATTATTAGCCTGTTTCATAAAATATTTGTTATAAATAAATGAGTTTAAAAAGTTTAATTCAATCTAAAAATGATTTCGTCGAAATGAGAAACCCATACAAATATATAGATGTTTCTTATTTTTCAAATGTCCCGGGAAATTTGGCTGAAATTTGAGGTTTGTCCCGGGAACCCGAATAAAAATCTGGCAACCCTATTACGTATAAACAAATATAAAAATTTGCAATAAAATAATATTGCGACTATAAACTGAGATAAAACCTATCCTATGTCTCACGTTAGATCAAACTACACACGGGGTGCAAAACAAATTCAAAATCGATTCAGTAGTTTAGGAGTCCATCGCGGCCGAAAAAGTTGTAACACGTGTTTTTTATATATTAAGATTGATGAAAACATGTCGACATAATCTGTTGGTGACAATGCATGAAAGAGCAAAAAGTTGAGAGTTTGAGTAATACTTTTTATTCATACTCAGCTGGATATCAAAATTGATAATTTCAATCTCAATAGAAATTAACATTCAGATTTTAAATCTTTCATTAGTGGAGCTGAACAAAAATCTGATCAAATTTCATACAAATGTATTGAATTTATGTCCAGATAGAGGATTTTTGAAGCAAATCCTGATGTGTGCCGTTCTTAAAACTAAACTCAAAAATAAGGAAGTTTGAATTTAATTGTTCAATTGTGGATCAAATTAGTTGAGTTGAATTAAAGAAAACACACTTTTGATAATGCTTTAATGCCCGGTTTTTCAGTGCGAGTTGAAACTGCAGTTTGAAGTTGACTAGAGCTTAACCCTGACACTATGACCATTTAAGCTTAGATGAGCAACAAAATAGACCAGAGTCAATTCAGATGCAGTTTTTACTTGTGTCTTTAAGGAAATTTTCATTTAGCCTCTGTGTATAATCTTCGGTTAAAACTTATCAATCTTCCAACTCTCGCAAGTCGTAGTGAAATGCTAGGCGTATTATTCTAGCTAAGCTACTGCATGGACTGATTTCTAGCCCCTTTCTTTTGAACGAAGTAAACTTCAATGTTCCATCACGAGCGTCAAGACATTACAAACCTCTTCTTTTGAGGCAGTGCAGAACTAATTACGAATTAAATGAACCTCTTCGGTGCTTGTGTCATGATTTAGCTCTCATTCGAATTCATTTGATACAACAGATGCACTCTTTACTATAAAGAAAACTCTCCTATCCTATCTTGTTTTATAAAATTTAAAATACAAAATTGGACCCCCTTCCTAAAATCTTGGAACCACCATTGCTCTTAGCTTTTCTATAAATTATTTCGTACCAAACCTGCTGGCATAGAAAATGGCAGGCTAGGGCTTATTCTAGTATAGGCTTACCTAAAATTGCCAATATTGAGGACAAATAAAATATTGCTTAATATGCTCTTAAATGTTTACTGTCTCCAGGCTTTACATCAATTTGGAACAAAACTAAAGTCCATATAATTCTGTCAATCAGTTTAAACAAACGTGTATGTGTGTGCGTGTGCAAATGGCAATGCAATCACTCATACCTAAATAAATATGAACGCAAATATTATTTCTAACAAAGAGCCTTTTTCTAATATGAGTCCTTTACCTTTAGCCCCATCAATACAAAAAAAGGATTCAAATTTGTACATCAACCAATCTTTAGAAGGAATTTGCAGAGATTTTGGTAATTTGAATAAACTTAAAAATAGTATTAACCTTCTATTACAAAGCATATAAAAATATTTTTTTACACAAACTCAATAAAATTTTATAGAACAAAGCGGCAAATAACAAGAAACACATTCGATAAACGAAATTGTAAAAAAAAGTGAGTTAATATGAGTTTGACTCCTTGACATGCGCTAAGATTAAAATTGCAGCTCGAGTTGTAGGAAACGGTAAATCCTTTTTTCTTTTGGGTTAAACATTCATATATTGATATGCTAAGGCATTATTATTTGCATACAATCATTTTCCTACTTTTCTTCTCTATTACACAAGTATACACGGTTTTGGATCTAGGCAACTAAAAGTAGTTTTTAAGACAATCTATGACGCTGAATCCGATTCTTCATTCCGTTTTTTAAGATTGATTCTAGTTTTTAATACAGTCAATAAATTCATTTTTAAAGATTTTTGTCAAATAATATTCATTTTATTAACTTAAGAGTAACAAATCAGAAATGCAGATTGGTGGAATTTTGCCTTTTGTAGTGTTTAGTACTTTTCGCGTATTAGAGTCCAAACAGTAGTTGCTCATCATGCCTTCATCCCAAAATCCTTGGTATCGTCCTTCTATGTTGGCTAGATCTTGGTGTAGTCGTTCTCCTTGTTCGTCGCTCGTATCACCCACGTTTTGGGGAAAAAATTGAGATGGGACATTCTAACTTATGTTGTTTTCTTTTTTGAAGAACGGTCGAAGTGCCTGATTTCTGTTTCTGTATACAGTAACCTGTGTTCGAAAGTCTAGATATTTCCATTGCTACAACCGTGATGCTAGCAACTCTGCTTTTTTTTTGGAAAAATTCAAATCACGAATCAAATCGCTTAGTACATACTGCGAAATTAAATGTGTCGCATCCATGACAAAGTCGGTTTCACTGCTGGGCGTGATGGAGTTAAAGTTTCCAGGACGTTTCCACTTATGCTTGGGCAAACTGGCAATGAATTATTAGCAACACGTGGAACTGGCTTGGATACTGATGATACATAAGGATATTTATATATTTTTTTAATTTTTTTGCATTTATACTCGTAACTTTCATCAAACAAAAGTAGCAATCATCTACATGGTGTTTGGGTTCTCTCCAGAACGCTGGCATTGAAAAGGAAAAGTACTCACGTTCTCCCAATGACCACTTATACAGCTTTGTTTTGCATGCGTTACAAATGAATTTCGGTATCCATGACTTATGAGTGTCTCCTACTCTGCAACCAAAGTAGTGCAGATATGCATCTTTGAGCGCATTTGTTATTATTTTGCCACATTTTTTAATCATATAACAACCACAAACGTAACAAAAATACTTTAAATCAGCTTTGCAATACTGCCTCTGCATTTTTATTTGCTCTAATCACTTACATTATTTTAGATTTACAGTTGAAATGACTTATCAAGCAGTGCCACTATTTAAAAGCTGCTATAACAGCATAATGGTGCTTTCATTCGAGAACCCGGAAACTACAATCAATCTTAAAAAACTGAAGATTCGAATTCAGCATATCAAATATAGTTAAGAATCGTTCTTATCTGCTCAGATCCAAAAGTTGACCTGAATTTGTAAACTTGTGTTATTTAATGCCATTTAGGTTTTTAAAGAAATACAATAATCTTTTATAAATAGGCCATAAGCTTATAAACAAAATATAACTTAAGACGCCTAATACCACAAACATCCATCTATTAAAGGTTTATTGTTTATGAAGGGAAAGAAACAAAATTATATAGAAATACGTTCAATAAAGTAATCAAAATAAAATGTCGTATTTAGTGTTTTTCATTTGGCTTATCCAAATAATATTTGTATAAATTAAAGACTCAAATATCAAGAGCAGAGCTGCTATACACTTATAGCATTTTAGTTTCTGTTTTGCACTGAAGAATAGGCACTGACACAAATTCAAACCTTGAATATAAAAAAAAATTTTCAAACTCGATTCATATGATAGTGCAAAGAAAAAGCATTTCCATATGAAGCCAAAGCACTTCGTTATGATATTCAAACTTACACTAACAAATGGACAACAAAAAATTTTTAAAAATATTTTAGCACTGAGAAAAATTTTAATTAAAAATTTATTTATTAGAGGGATCATTAAATTCTTTGAACATTTGAAATAAATTATTATTTTTTTCCAATTTAAAAAAATTTCAGTATATAATTTTGGATATAATTTGTATGATGATAATATGCACTTCAATAGAAAAATTTTTGAAAAGCCCTGCTCAAGAGGTTTTTCAGCTTAAAAATGTAAAAATTGGAAAATCGAGTTTTTTTATAACAACATTCTGTAGTAATTTAATGTTCTAGGCGTAAAAAAATTAATTACTTTTATACTTATACTAGCAGGGTACCTGGCGTTGCTCGGCTTGGGCAGATACTAATCTCAATAGGAAGGTGTATTTGAACGCATTCCTTCCCGTTACCAAAGTCCAGCAATCAATATATAAGATTTTATGGATACTCAAAATGTATCTCCCAATTTTTCTCATTCTTACCCTTTGCAATTTCCTTATCTCTCCCTCTTCTTTTTTTACACCCTCTACCTCTCTACTTTCTTTCATGAGATCCCTCATTCCTCTAATTTATCATTATTTGCTTTATTTTCAAATTTTATTTTGTCACACACAATTCGTAATCAAAATCTCATTGCTTAATCAAGCTATTTTAGCGCAAATTTTTGTCTGTCATCTCATATAGACAGCTATTTTTACAAGGAATGCTTAAATTTAATAAAAACTTTAAATCACTCAATTCAATGCTACTACCAAACAAAAGTTACGCACTTAAATGCGCGAGTAAATTTTGCTGACGTACAAAAGTTGTCGCACCACCCGTTGGAGCACGTGTAATTGAAAAAAAAATTTCTAATTAATTTTAATTAAAATTCTTAGTTCTGAGATATGAAAAACCTTCGTCTTGATCGAGGAACTTATACTCAAAATTTGGTGATGATTGAAGTGTGGGAAACATGCTTCAATAGGGAACAAACACACAGAGTTTGATTTTATATATATAGATAAACTAGCTTACCCGACAAAGTTTTTCCTGCCCGAAAACTGGTTTGTCCGCTTTAAAAGGGACTCTCGCTTCCTCTCTCTCTATCCCAATCTCTTTTAAAAAATAAATAAATTTAAGGCTCGATAACCTCTGAAGAGACTTTAACTTCTCTTCCAATTTATGTCGTGCTACGCTGCTACGAATTGGCGAGACAGAACCTACTTGTTTTACGCCGACTCCGTACGGCATGAGTTTTCACTGAAAAGATTATCATGGCAGAAATACCCTCGGAGTGCTGGCGAAATCACTGCTGGGGCTGGTCATGCTTAGAAAATCTTTCTTCTCCCGATCTCTTTTACTTTATTAATTATTCATCCTTGGATTCTAGTCTCAATCTTTTAGAGCCGAATGCAACAGTTTTTTGTTTTTGTTATAAATTTGAAAACATTATCGGGAATATTTTGGGATATTTTTGAACTATTTCAGGAGGTTTGGGGAGATTTCAAGACATTTTCAAGGCTATTGAAAGAGGGACTGTCTCGTGATTTTTTCTCAACTACT
This sequence comes from Eurosta solidaginis, assembly GCA_029619165.1. Classification (NCBI taxonomy): domain Eukaryota; kingdom Metazoa; phylum Arthropoda; class Insecta; order Diptera; family Tephritidae; genus Eurosta; species Eurosta solidaginis. The sequence continues at coordinate 16,270 of JARSSU010001928.1, forward strand.
TGGAAAATGTTCACAGCATCACGTGGGATACGCTATTTTTTCGCAAAATATTTCACGATTTTTTTCGAAAGTGTTTTTGGATCTTCCACGACGGTTTTGAGACCATTTTCGTTATCATATTAGGACCATTTCGGCATTGTTGTCTGAACTTTTCCGGAACATTTCGGAAATATTTTTTTTAATATTATAATATTGGGAATTATTTTCATACATTTACGGTATTATCTCGTCATAAATTGGTAATTGTTTTCAAAAATTTTCCGGGATCCTTTGCGAAAGATTTTCGCAATGATGTTCTTCGCAATGATGTTGTTTTTTGATTATTTTGAAATCAATTCTGGACTGTTTCCTGGCGGAATCATTTCGATGTTTTCGAAACCAATCGAAATTGTCTGTAAGACATTTGATGTCGTTTCGGATTTATAACCGATTTAATACGGAACGATTTCAGGAATAACTTTGGGACCATTTTGACATTTCAAGGTTTTTTCGGCAATATTTCGTTATTATTCTGTTCTTTTTTTTTAAATTATCTCAGGGCAAGTTCCGGAATGGTGACTGAACTTTTCGATATCACTTCGGATCTTTTCGAAATAATTTCGACGTTTTTCTTCGGAATTGTATAAGAAATATTCCAGCATCATTTGATATTACAATCGGAAGATTTTCGGACTAATTTGGAATAATTCAGTATTGAAATAAATCGAACAAAAAAATGTTGAAAGAGTATTCAGGACATTTTTCTAACTATTTTTGAACTATTTGTTGGAACTGCATTTCCTATACAGTTCTGGACCGTTTTATGAGTGTAACAAGATTAATACCTCAACTACTTTCGTTACTTTTCGCAAATGTTGCAGAAATATATCGGAATATTTTCGGAACTGTTTTATTTTCGAGACCATTTGAAATATGTCTGTACGAAATTTTGTGTAATTTCGGAGTTCTTTCTATGCTATTTCGGTACATTACCGTGTCATTTGCGGACATTATACCTTCATGAATATGAAATAATATATTAACTTTGGTTCGATGTTGTAACGTTGAGAAATATAGAAGATAGACTCACCATTAAGTATACCGAATTGATCAGGGCGACCAACTGAGTTGATATAGCCATGTCCGTCTGTCCGTCCGTCTTTCTGTTTGAACGCAAACTAGTCCCTCAACTTTTGAGATATCTCAATGAAATTTGGCACAAGGATGTATTTTGTATTATATTAGACATTTGTCGGATCCGGTAGGATCGGACCACTATAACATATATCTCCCATACAACCGATCGTTCAGATAAGACGATTTTGGTCATTCCTGCCGCAATTTAGAAAGTATAAACGTGAAACTCGGTGATATATATTCTGGTATATCATAGAAGATATCCTGAAAAAATCACTTTGATCGGAGCTATATATAGTTATATCCCATACAACCGATCGTTCAGATAGAAAGATTTTGGCCATTTCTCCTAATTTAGAAAGTATAAACGTGAACTCGGTGATATATATTTTAATATATCATAGAAGATTTCTGAAAAAATCACTTGATCGGAGCTATATATAGTATGATTATCCCATACAACCGATCTTCAGACAGAAAGATTTTTGCATTTCTCCTTAATTTCCAATATAAAACGTAAACTTGGTGATATTTATTCTAATATATCATAGAAGATTTCCTCTAAAAATCAATTCGATCGGAGCTATATATAATATATATCTCATACACCGATCGTTCAGTTAAGGGGGTTTTTTGCCATTTTTTATTTTATATTTATCTTAAAAATCGTTTAGGTATGTACATCTGTTCACTATATATTTTTTATCTTATACATCCGATTATTTGGAGATTACGAACAGGATAAGATTATTGTTCAGCCCCATTCATGAAAGGTATGAAGTCTTCGGCACAGCCGAAGACAGTCCCGTCCTTGCTTGTTGTCTTTTTATTTCGGTATTGCCCTTGGGACTGCTATTATTTTGTAAATTTCGTGTCGTCATTTTGGGACCACCATACCTGGATGAATTTCCAAACTTTTTTGAAAGTACCTAATATGGTAAACAAACGAGTTATGCTGCATTTTGTTTTTGTTGTTGTTGTTGTAGCGACAAGGTTGCTCCCCGAAGGCTTTGGGGAGCGTTATCGATGTGATGGTCCTTTGCCGGATACAGATCCGGTACGCTCCGGTACCACTGGATTTTGATATATTTTTCTGTAGAATATCCGTTACAAAATAACTTCTTATTTGAAGAAGTGACTGCGCCATAGGTAACTTTTCGATTCAACTAAATTCAGCTTCAGACAATGCAGCCCAACACTCATTGTTCAGAGAAACCATTTTCAGATTTTCGCTTCAAAACCAAACTTTCACTTTTCATTGCTTTAAATTTACTGTCAAAATAATAAGAAACTTCGACAGGAAACTTTAATTAAGAGGTAATGACATATTAACTGTGCATAATTTCCAAACTTGCATAATACCCCTTTACGAATAAATTAAAGTGGGGATCAAAACTTATACACAACTTTGTTCGATCACATTGCCGCCACAACCTTACCCCAGCATGGAAACGAAAATTTGAATTATAAGGACATTAGACGACAATGTGATAAGCAGTCTTCCATTTGTTGACCCATTAAAATAGTTTTCATTTGAATCAATTTAAGTCAACTTTCACCCCATTGCTGCTTTATTTTTGAATAATATGTACATTGCTAAGCAACATTTTGTATGTACGCAGGTGCAATAGTTTTCCCCCTTTACTCAATTTTTGACGTAGAATACACTCATTGGAGGTAGCAACTGTGATTCTGAGATCTTGGCTGGCAGATAACGTAATTGTATTCCTTTTTCTTTGGAAGTTTGTGAATTGAGTCATATCAAAGGTGAGGTAAAGAAGTCCGAAGCACATTCTTAAGAAACAGCGGTAGCCCTTGATGCTCACGTATGGGTGCACGGTCAGAATCTAATAATAGTTGTCGTTCAGTTACAAGTAAAACGATCAGCACCTGTATGGACGGATATAAAATTATGCACCGAAAGAAGATACTCGGAACCTACCGTATTACTGGTATACGAATATTCGAATCGGACACTGTCCGACGACGCGATCCTGGTTTGTCTCCAAAATTCCCAGTAGATGTACTGTCAAGTGAAACAGCCGATCTGTATGACATTGGAATTGGCCGACAGTCTGAAGATGCCAAGAAAAGCGCAAGATTACGAACATTAGTTAGTTGGCAAGAAAGGTGGAAAGAATAGAGGAGAGGGCGCTGGACCTTCATTTTAGTTCCGAATATACTCGAATGGTAGGAGCGGAACCAGGGCGAACTAAATATTCACCTCACGCAGATATTGAGTGGGCACGGCGGTTTCAAAGAGCATTTACATAATCGTAGGGTAGAGGAGGATCCCTTCTGTCCACACTGTCCCATCAAATTGAAAAACACATAACACGTAATATTTCATTGCCCTTGTTTTCACAGCAAACGACTCTCTGCACACCGAGTTTTGGAGAGAAGCCCTCCATTGGGAATATAGTTCCCCTAATGCGCAAAGACATACAATGTTGGACTGCGGTGAGTAAAATGGTGAGTAAAACGGAGCACACAGAAAAGCTGGTGAGTAGCAGTGGCGTCTAAATCGCCTTCCCCCGTGACATATGCCTCACAGCGGTACCGTGGGGGCAATATGCTGCCCCAAACGTTTAAGAAAAACAAAAAAAGAACAACGAGGCCCGCTTCAGACGATCTCCAAGTCATCCTTGTAAGATCAGGGATGACTTGCGCCATGCTGACACCCTTTCCTCGTAGCTGACTAGTAGGAATAGATAAATATGCTGGAAGGTTTATTTTTCACTTCAGAGAATTGCCATTGTTGGTCATCAGCTATTGTTTGCTGCCTTTTGGCCAGCTGTTGTATGTTTGCCGTGTTGCATTTCAATATATGGCTTCTAAAGTTATAGTGAAGGTCATGTTCAGTGTAAAGTTGGCATCCCAAATGCGAATTTTTTTAATAAAAATTAAATGATTTTTTTGCCCAAAGTTAGCTCAAGATAGCCCACCCTTTTTTGTTTGGCCACCTTCCGAAAAAATTTCAAGAAAACAAATTTCAATCTGTGTGAAGTTGGCCCCCGAAATGTATTTTTTTTCATAAAAATTGCATGGTTCGCTTGCGAAAGTTAAGCCCAGGATAGCCGAACCTACCGCATACATATAATATAACCAGCAGCTTAAAGCGAAGAAAATGTCTCACATATACATATGTAGTCATCAGCTAAGGGCAGAAGTGGTTACTCACACACACACATGCATATAACTAAATAACCAAGCAGGAGATACAACTGCTCTAGAGGTGAAACATCTAGACCTCAGGAGCAATATGCGAACGAGTCAGCAGAGAGTATTAAAGCAGCGCAAGCTGAGGAATAATTAATCAGTTTGATTTAAACACGCTATTAGTTGTGAAGTTAAGTAAAATTGTACTACTCACAAAGTAGTCTAAATAAAGATCATTTTGCATTACTGAATATTGGAGTTATTTATTCGACAGTTCACAGATTCGAACGTTAGCAGATTGTATACAATTATCAGCAATTTCCCAAAAATCGTTACACTATTATAAGTTTATTAGCCATACCCCCGACATAACGCACAAATTAAACCCAAAACACTAAGCTTTTTTAAATATTTCTCCCTATAGATTTTTTTCCAATCCCTTAAGCATTGCCTTGAAATATTTGACCTCACTCAAGTGTTTGTAGTTCAGCTGCTGCGTCTACTCATTAATGAACTGCAGTCAGCTGAAATTAACAACAATTTAATACAAACAAACATACATATGCCTAACACATTGACCTCATTTCATGTCAATTTAATAATCGTTTATTTACCCACTCAGACATTACTGCGTCTACTTTTTGCTGTTTTCGTATTTAACGCGTCATATGGCATTATCAAATGTTGACTTACTCTGCAGTTATTTACTTTCAAATGATTTCTATTTCAACGCTTTTCTTTAACGCCTGCACTTTTCTTATTCTTCTTCTCTTTCCCTCACTCTCAGGTCACTGGCCCCTCGGCTTTGTGTGGTGCAACATTTATGTGACTTGCGATGTATTGGCCTGCTCTTCAAGTATCCTGCATATGTGTTTCATTAGCCTCGGACGTTATTTGGGCATACGAAATCCGCTGGGATCACGACATCGTTCAACTAAACGACTTGCTGGTATAAAAATTGCTATTGTGTGGGTAATGGCTATGATGGTTTCGAGCTCAATTACAGTTTTGGGTAAATATGCGCATTTATTGTAAACATTTTACTATAGCACATATTTTTTTTAATAAATATTTTAGACAGAAACTTTTTACAGGGACCCAACCAGTTACGAACTTTATAATACAAGCTACCAAAATCTAATAAACTACAGTAAACCATTGACTTTTATTTTTTAATTCCGATAACTTCAATTAAACTAAGTCAAATATTTTTTACGGTTATTGTTTGGGACCGGTTATTTTTTGAAACTGTCTTGGAACACGTTACTTTGTTAAAACCAGTTATGTTTTGAAATCGGCTACTATTCTGCAAAACGTAAATCTTTGGAACCGACTACTGCGGTTTTAGGACCAGTTTTATTTTTGGAACCGCTTACTTTTTCGGAACCGATAACTATTTTGCAACGCCTACCTTTGCTTTCCCTTGTTTTTGTTGTAGCTACCGCTACCTTTTATTTCCATTCCTTCTTTGAAATCGTTCACTTCCTTAGATCAGTTCCTTCTTTCAAAACGGTAACATTTTTTAAACCTACTTCTTCTTAAAACCAATTGCTCTCCGCTATGGAACTGGTTACTATTTTTGAACCGGTTATTTTTTTTTAAATGTGTTACGAAAAACGTGTTATCTTTGGCATAATTGCTTCTTTTAGCTCCGGTTACTTTTTTTTACTCGTTACTTCTTTCGAACCAGTTGTTTTTTAAAACCAGTTGCCAGTAGTTTTCCATCTGGAAATGTTTATTTTTCTGCAACTGGTTATTTTTTGAAACTTGTTTGGAAGCGGTTTGATCGCTTCCTATTACTTAAAAGTTACTTCTTCGGAGCACCTCCTTCTTTGGAACCGATTACTGCGGTTTTTTTTTGGAACATGTTACGGTTTTGGAAACGGCTACATTTTCAAAGCCACTCCTTTTAGCAACCATTAGAATTTCCTTTTTAATCCATCTTTGAAACCGGTTACTTCCTTAGAATATTTGCTTCTTCCGATTAGTTACTTCTTTTAAACGGACTACTTTTAAAATCAACTGTTTTTTATTTTGGAACTGATTACTTTTTTGGAACCGTTTATCTCTTTTAACATAATACGAAAAACGTGTCATCTTTGGAACAGTTGTTTCTTTTAGTTCCGGTTACTTCTTTTTTGTACTAGTTACTTCTTTCGAACCGGTTCTTTTTGAAACCAGTTGCTAGTTGGTTTCCACTCTGGAAACAGTTGACTATTTTGGAGCCGGTGACCAGTTGCTACTTTCAGACCAGCGACTTTTTAGAACCGTTCACTTTTTAGGTACCAGTTGCCTTTGTAAGTCAGCTGATTTTTTTTAACTTTTTGAATTTGGTCACTTTTTTTACTTCTTAGTTTTTAAGAACCGATTACGTTCTGGAGCCGGATTTTTTAAACCGCTAACATTTTTGAACCAAACGTTGAATGTAACTGGAAACTTTTTCAAAATCTTTATTAATTTTAGTGTTGGAAACTCTATTTAAACCTTTGAACTTATTTGGCGGTGGCAAATTTGAAATTGAATTTGGGAATCTAGCATACTTTTTAAGAACTGGGTTCTTTTCATAAACACACTTTTGTAAATGTGGTCACTTTTTGAAAAACTTTGCATTTGAAAAACATTATTAAACATTATTAAACATTTTTTTAGATCTACAGACTGTTTAAGAACCCCTTTTTCATTTTTAGTAACATACTTTTTCAGAAATGGAAACAGCATTAAAACTTTTCCCTTTTTAGATTTTATCTTTAGCTTTCTCAGAAAAGTTAGGTTTTTTGAAACACTTTTAATTTTTGTAGCCATACTTTGTTAGAATTGTTAACTTTCTCAAAACCTTTATTAATTTTAGGATCGGCAATTTTTTTTTAATTTAAACTTTTCCAAAAATTTAAATTTGACATTTAGTGTTCGAATCACTGCGACATCAAAGACTTAAGACTTTCGATCCAATAACCAAAACTGCTACTTATTCCTGTTAGATTAAACTACCAATATCTGAAACTCCCCCCTTACACATATTTTCCTCTCTATAATTCTTTCCAGGCCTAATTAACAAACACAATATTATGCCAGCACCAAAAATTTGTGTCATCAATAATCGCGCCTTTTTCGTTTTTGGTTCGTTGGTTGCTTTCTACATTCCTATGCTTATAATGTTAACTTCGTATGCTTTGACCATACCACTATTGCGTAAAAAGGCACGTTTCGCTGCTGAACATCCGGAGAGTGAACTTTTTCGACGGTAAGTTAAACAGACATTAGTACATAATTTAAGTCAGTCGAACAGTGAGTAAGACCTTCCATAATTGACTCATAACATATTGTTACGAATATCAGCAACACTAAGGGGTACTGTCACCTCTAAGCCGATGCTAAGCAGTGACTTGTATGCACATCAAGAATTCAATCACTATGTCTACACAAATGTATGTACACGCAGCGGAGAAGCAACGTACAAACACATGCAGATATCTCATCTGAGATGCTCCCAAAAGTATGCAATTATAATTGTGGAAGTGTCGCTCACTAATGCACACGGATATGAGAGCTATACACGTACATCTGTAGTTATAATTATATAGCAGTAACTAAGTAAATTCTGGAAGCGCCTAGAAGATGCAACGAGGAAATCTCAGAGTATAAAGGCAGCAACAGTAGAGGCGCGACAATCAGTTTGATTTAAGCATTCCATCCATCAGAGCTTTATTAATGGCACGCTGGACGGCGAAACAAAACAAGCTACATACGCAAACCCAAAGCCAACATTCCCAGAAACGGTATCACATGCTCTGATTCAGGAAACAGTGTCCCTTCTGTGTAAGCCAGTTTTCAAAGCACGCCGTATGGAAGTAGAAATGCCAGAGTGGGTAGACGCAATATTTGAGGCGCTGAAAGGATCGCAAAAGCGAGTGAAAGAGTTATCGAACGCTTCAAATGCGGGAAGCCCGGTCACATTGCACGTCATTGCAATCTTGATCCTGTTAGTTCCAACTTGAGTGGCCGTAAACGCAAAGCTGGAGGAGATGAGCAAGAGCGTGCCAGATGTAAAGATCGAGAGCTAGCTCCAGCTGTTGAATGTCCTGAGATATCTATCTTGCAAATTGGAAGAAAATCGAGCAGTCTTGCCGTCAAAGGAAAGCTGGATGGCAAGGAGCGTGTACTGACTGTAGATACGGGCGCATCTCACTCCTTAATCCGATCTGATTTGGTCAATAGGAGAGTAAAGCCATTACCTGTAGTAAGGTTGCGTACGGTCACAGGCGAGTATAACCAAGTCCAGGGAGAAGTAATATGTGAAGTCTTAATTGGGAATGTCATGGTTCAACACAAATTCGTTGTGGCGGAGATTGTTGATTAAGTCATATTGGGAGTGGACTTTTTAGTTGACCATGACATCGAGATCGATATGCAGAGAAAGGTTGTGCATTATGAGAACCAGGATGTACCACTTGACTTCAGTTTGGAGGAAGGGTTCAGCAGTAATCGAGTACTGATGGAGAAGACTCGACAAAGACCACGGACCAACGGTAAAGGTTGATGGATCGAATGGACCAAATAAAGCGAAATCAAAAGTACCTGCGAGAGAAACACTGTCATTGACAAAACCAAAGGGATGCACGAAAACGAAGGAAAGAATTTCCCAGAAGGAATGCGAGGGTAGTTTCAAGCTAGGGTGCACCACTGTTGTGAAACGTGGGAGCGATACTCATTATGCGAAGCCAATCCGTCAAGCGCAAGCTCTGCGAAGTAGTTCTTCATTGGTCAAACAACATAGTGCGAGGGAACGATCCAGGATAATGAGTAGTAAGATGAAACGCAGGTACGATGAGCAAAATAATTCGGAAGGTTTCTTGGTGGGAGATTTGGAACTGCTATACAACTCTCACCGGCGGAAAGGTGTTCCATCCAAATTTCGGTGCAGTTGAGATGGTCCGTACAAAGTTGTGAAGAAGATCAGTGACACCACCTACCGCATACAAAACACTGAGATGCTCCCAAAAGTATGCAATTATAATTGTGGAAGTGTCGCTCACAAATACACGCGCATATGAGAGCTATACACGTGCATCTGTAGTTATAATTATATAGCAGTAACTAAGTAAATTCTGGAAGCGCCTAGAAGACGCAACGAGGAAATCTCAGAGTATAAAAGGCAGCAACATTAGAGGCGCGACAATCAGTTTGATTTAAGCATTCCATCTGTCGAGCAGTAGCAGTGTTATTTTTGAAAGTACTTTAATAAAGGCCATTTTGCATTATTAAATAGTGGTGTTATTTTCTCAACAGTTTAGTGATTCGAACGTTAGCAGAAGATTGCAAATAAGGGGAATTGCAGTAAATTCGTTACAATATGTATTAATATCTAACTGATCGATGAACTCGTTTTAATACCGGCTTTTATAGTTTGGCAATGATATTGTTCTTGCTCCTACAAGCTTCTAGAACTCTCTCGAATCTTCCGTAGTCCTGTGCATATCTATTAAGTTGATAAAAGCACTTTTGGTTTTCGCTTCTAAATACTTGTCTAGCTCTCTTTATCCTGTAATTGCGATGTCATTGCTGTTGCAGCAGCATTTGTTTTATAGTCCCGGGTGATAAGACAGTGATGTGCGATATTTGATTCTTAAAAGTATTGCGGTTATACCTACCCTACTTAAAGCATCAACTAGTTTTATTTAAGAGTTCGGCCTTTTAGTTTTAGAAACAAGCAATAAAAATTTGCGGTACCCTTTTTTTGATAACTTCTAGTCTATTTCGAAAGCATTACAAGGCTTTCATGGGAACAATTCGGATTCCGATTTTTCATAAAAGAGGTTTTTTGTAATATCATCCTCAATTTATCAGTTAGAAAATTCAAATTTCACCAAACGATTACGTATATAGTACATACTGTTTTCTGAAAAAATCGTAGAGATCGGTCGCCCCATGCAAACCGATTGTTTAGATAAGGAGCTTTTCATCATTTTTACACAGTTTGAACAGCTACAAGCTTCAGCTTTCACCAAACGATTATGGCTGTAGTTAATATTATTGTCCGAATAGTGGAGATCGATTATACATATATATAGTATATACCCCGATAGTTCGTCATTTCTGCCACATTTTAACCGCTAGAAGCTTCAAATTTCATCAAATGCTTACTTACACGTCATATAATTTGAACGCATAGATTTCGGTTCACTGTCATTATCTGTGCAGGATGTCAGTAAAGCTATGTGCATGTTAAAGCCTTCGCTAAAATGTGACCCTTATGGACTTTATGCATTTATTCTGTAGCATTGTAGCTCAACTTTATGCATTCCTCTTTGCTACATATTTAATTTTTATCTATCTTCTGACTTATTTATTGACAGGTGAAAGTACGCGTCAATCACGCCGATCTTTAAGTCTGGAAATAAGAATGATGTCTCTAATTACAGACCCATTGCTAAGCTTTCAGTTTGCTCTAAGCTTTTCGAAATAATTATTAAGGAAAAACTTTTCTTTGTTGTTAAGAGCATTATAGATCCGCGCCAACATGGGTTTGTTTCTGGTCGCTCTACAGTCACTAATTTGGCTTCTTTTTAGAACTTTTGCATATCAGCTTTTAAAGTCGGTTCGCAGGTAGATACCAGACTTTTCCAAGACATTTGACAAGTTGTCTCATCAGTTTGTACAGAAGAAATTGTAGTTCACTGGTTTCCACTCGGTATTCTTGAGTTAGTTGAAGTCTTATATGTCTAATAGATCCCTTTGTGTTGATATTGAGAATTGTAAGTCGCACACTTTTGTGGCAACCTCTGGGGTTCCTCAGGGTAATATCCTTGGGCCGCTCTTGTTCGTTCTCTTTATCAATGACATTGGTGCTTGCCAATTTCCATTTTCTATTTTATGCTGATGACCTGAAGATCTTTCGTAGGATTGATGGTCCTTCAGATGTTTTTCCTTTTGCAGCGTGACCTGAATAATCTAGTTGACTTGTGTAATACTAACATGCTCTACCTAAACGTTAAAAAATGTTTTCACATGTCTTTCTCGAAGTCCAGTAATAATTTTGTTTCACATTTCTATTTAGAAAGCAGTCTCTTGAATGCAGTCAATGAATTTGTTGATTTTGGTGTTGTATTTGATACTAATTTTTCTTTTGTTAATCATATCTGTTATGTTATTGCGAAAGCTTATAGAAACCTTGCTTTCCTGCGTCGTTATGCTAAGGACTTTAAGGATCCCTATACCAGGAAGACTTTATATATTTTCTTGGTTCGCTGAAAGCTCGAGTATGCTTCTATTATTTGGAACCCTATTTACAGCTATCATGCGCTTAGAATTGAAAGGGTTCAAAGGAAATTTGTTCGGTTTGGGCTTGGATCTCTTCATTTCGAGGATCCGCTGCCTTCTTATGTGTCTCGGTGTACGTTGATTAACCTACAAACCCTGCACTCTAGAAGAACTTTGCACGGGCTTATGTTCTTGTTTGATCTCGTGGTAGGTTTGGTAAACTGCCGTGACCTGCTCGGGAAAATCACGTTCAATGTGCCCTGTAGATTACTTCGTTTTTCCCTACCTTTTTATGTGGCCTCTTTCAGAATGAACTATGTCCTTTTGATCCTATTCTTCGCTCTTTAGCAGAATTCAATAAACTTTCGAGAGGGCTAAATATTGGTTTCTATCAGTCGAGGGATGTTGTCAAGTCCCAAATACTTTTGTATTTACATTTAGATATTTAGTTTAACTTTTTTCTATTATTATGCATTTACTTTCTTAGCTATTATCAATGCATATTATAATTTTTTACTTTTTATACTCAGTTGAGCAGAGCACACAGAGTATATTAACTTTGATTGGATAACGATTGGTTGTACAGGTATAAAGGAATCGAGATAGATATAGACTTCCATATATCAAAATCATCAGTATCGAAAAAAAATTCGATTGAGCCATGTCCGTCCGTCTGTACGTCCATCGTCTGTCCGTTAACACGATAACTTGAGTAAATTTTGAGGTATCTTGATGAAATTTGGTATGTAGGTTCCTGGGCACTCATCTCAGTTCATAGGCACTCTCAGACTTAAAATGAACGATATCGGACTATAACCACGCCCACTTTTTCGATATCGAAAATTTCGAAAAATCGAAAAAGTGCGATTATTCATTACCAAATACGTATTAAGCGATGAAACTTGGTAGGTGAGTTGAACTTATGACGCAGAATAGAAAATTAGTAAAATATTGGCCAATGGGCGTGGCACCGCCCACTTTTAAAAGAAGGTAATTTAGAAGTTTTGCAAGCTGTAATTTGGCAGTCGTTGAAGATATCATGATGAAATTTGGCAGGAACTTTACTCTTATTACTATATGTCTGCTTAATAAAAATTAGCAAAATCGGAGAACAACCACGCCCACTTTTTAAAAAAAATTTTTAATTCAAATTTTAAAAGAAAAGTTAATATCTTTACAGTATATAGGTAAATTATGTCAACATTCAACTCCAGTAATGATATGTTGCAACAAAATACAAAAATAAAAGAAAATTTCAAAATGGGCGTGGATCCGCCCTTTTTCATTGTGAAATTTGATAGGGGCTTAGATTCTAGGACGATAACTGTTTTCTGTGAAAAAGGGCGAAATCGGTTAAAGCCACGCCCAGTTTTTGTACACAGTCGACCGTATGTCCTTCCGCTCGGCCATTAACACGATAACTTGAGCAAAAATCGATATATCTTTACTAAACTCAGTTCACGTACTTATCTGAACTCACTTTGTATTGGTGTAAAAAATGGCCGAAATCCGACTATGACCACGCCCACTTTTTCGATATCGAAAATTACGAAAAATTAACAAAATGCCATAATTATATACCAAATACGAAAAAGGGATGAAACATGGTAATTGTATTGGTCTATTGACGCAAAATATAACTTTAGAAAAAAACTTGGTAAAATGGGTGTGACACCTAACATATTAAGTAGAAGAAAATGAAAAAGTTTTGCAGGGCGAAATCAAAAGCCCTTGGAATCTTGGAAGGATTACTGTTCGTGGTATTACATATATAAATAAATTAGAGGTACCCGACAGATGATGTTCTGAATCACCCTGGTCCACATTTTGGTCGATATCTCGAAAACGCCTTCACATATACAATTAAGGGCTCCCAACTCCCTTTTAAAACCATCATTAATACCTTTAATTTGATACTCATATCGTACAAAAAAATTCTAGAGTCAGCCCTGGCCCACCTTTATGGCGATATCTCGAAAAGGCATCCACCTATAGAACTAAGGCCCCTCCCTTTTAAAATACTCATTAATACCTTTCATTTGATACCCATATCGTACAAACAAATTCTAGAGTCACCTCTGATCCACCTTTATGGCGATATCTTGAAAAAGCGTCCACCTATAGAACTAAGGCCCACACCCTTTTAAAACACTCATTAACACCTTTCATTTGATACCCATATCGTACAAACAAATTCTAGAGTCACCCCTGGTCCACATTTATGGCGATATCTCGAAAAGGCGTCCACCTATAGAACTAAGGCCCACGCCCTTTTAAAATACTCATTAACACCTTTCATTTGATACCCATATTGTACAAACGCATTCTAGAGTCACCCCTGGTCCACGTTTATGGCGATATCCCGAAAAGACGTCTACCTATAGAACTAAGGCCCACTCCCTTTTAAAACACTTATTAACACCTTTCGTTTGATACCCATATTGTACAAACGCATTCTAGAGTCAACCCTGGTCCACTTTTATAACGATATTCCGAAAAGGCGTCCACCTATAGAACTAAGGCCCACTCCTTTTTAAAATACTCATTAACACCTTTCATTTGATACCCATATCGTACAAAATAAATTCTAGAGTCACCCCTGGTCCATCTTTATGGCGATATCTCGAAAAGGCGTCCACCTATAGAACTTAGGCCCACTCCCTTTTAAAATTATCATTAACATATTTCATTTGATACCCATATCGTACAAACAAATTCTAGAGTCAGGCCTGGTCCGCCTTTATGGCGATATCCCTAAATGGCGTCCGTCTATAGAACTATGGCCCACTTCCTCTTAAAATACTCTTTAATACCTTCCATTTGATACACATGTCATACAAACACATTCCAGGGTTACCCTAGGTTCTTTTACAACATGGTGATTTTCCCTTACTTTGTCTCCACAGCTCTCAACTGAGTATGTAATGTTCGGTTACACCCGAACTTAGCCTTCCTTACTTGTTTTTTGTAATTTCTATATCTAGTCTGTAAGATGTAAATCATAGACTGAATAAACTGAATATGAATATGAATATGAATATATTGTTCAGATAGGTGATGCGTGTCATAGCTATCCTATGCAGACCATAAGATACGTGAAACTTTGTATCCTCACACAAAGTATACATTTTCTTTCCTTATGTACATTTCTTCTCAATACACGAGACATCTTATACAGCCCTTTATTCGAGTATAAAGAATTTGAAAATATTATTGTTTAGCTCCATTTATGAAGGGTATGAAATACGGTCTCGTCCTTACTGGTTTCGAATTAATTTCCGTACCATTTCGAGTATGTTAAGTTATTAAAAATATCATCATATCATTACAATAAGCTTCTTTGATAGTACTCACATTTTTACCGACATACAAATAATTCCTTACAACAAGAACATAAAATTGATTATTAATTTAACCAACACATTTCTACTTTTGTTCACAGATTGGGAGGGCGTTTCACAATAAGACCACAAAATAGCCAGCAGCAATTGCAACTTCACCAAAACAACAGCTTTCGTGGTAGTAATAATAGTCATACCACCTACAGCAAATATTGTGCCAGTGACAGCATTCGTAATTTTAGTAACATTAACGATGATGGCAACGACAACAATATTAACACTGGTCATGATGATTGTGATAAACAATGTAAGCATGGAATACGACATACAAATAATACAAATTACACCAACGGCGGTAGCAAAGCAGTTAGTATAGATGAAGTTAATAGTGGTGGAGGTATTTTTGGTGGTTCTTTGTTCAACTGTCGTACAAGCTTTCGTCGGCATATCAAACGTCATTCCTCTACATCTTCAGTGCGTATTAAATCACCAGCACGTGACAATTATAATCGTCAGTCAAATCGACTGACACAATCGAAATCGGCGCAACATAACAGCTACTGGCGAAAACATGGCAACGCAAATATTATGAATAGGTAAGTAAAAATATCAGGGCACACACGCGAAAAGACAACATGTTCAGGAGAATATGTTAGTTGATAGAATAAGAAAATTTGGAAGACCGCTTTAAGTTTGGTCGAAGTAATCAAGACCATATTACTTAATATCTAATCGTTTCTGGTGTATATCTTAACAGCTACTGATATTAAAGATTCTTAACTAGATGCAGGTAATATACTAAACAAGCGTGTAAGATAGAAGTGTGCTTACCTACCACGTGAAGGTTCCAAATTTGTTTTCTAAGACAAGTAACAAGAGACTCAAAAATTCTTTACAAAAGTTTTCCAATCATAGGCCGCCTAAAATTTGTTATCTTCACTCTTTATTTTACCTCTAGTCTTACTCTTATCCTTGCTCTTGCTTGGTCTTGCTCTTGCTCTTACTCGTACTCTTGTTTGATCTTGATCTTGTTCTAACTCATGATCCTACTCTTACGCTTACTCTTACTCTTACTATTACTCTTACTCTTACTATTACTCTTACTATTACTCTTACTCTTACTATTACTCTAACTCTTACTATTACTCTTACTCTAACTCTAACTCGTAATCTTACTCTTACTCTTATTCTTACTCTTACTCTTACTCTTAATCTTAATATTAATATTAATCTTAATCTTAACCTTAATCTTAATCTTAATCTTACCCTTACTTTTATTCTTTCTCTTACTCTTACTATTCTCTCACTCTTACTCTTACTCATACTCCTACTCTTACTCTAACTCTTAGTCTTACTCTTGAACTTACTCTTATTCTTACTCTTACTCTTAGCCATACTCTTACTCTTAATTTTACTCCTACTCTTACTCTTGCTCCTACGCTTCCATCTTACCCATAATCTTAGTTTCTACTATTTCTCTTACTCTTACTTTTGCTATTAGCTTGCAAAGTGGTTGCTCTTTGCTCTAACCCTTATTCTGTCTGTTACTCCTACCCTCACTTTTGACCAAACCCTGGCTTTTGGTGGTATTTTTCAGTTTGTTCATCAAGCAATATTCTGGTTATGCTATGAACTCATTTAGTCCACATGAGGTCCCAATGGACCTGCCAGTTAAACCTAACATAACCTAACGTACTCTTACTCTTACTATTATTAATTCCCTATTTCATAGCCTTACTTTTACTAAAATTTTTTTCTTCTCATTTACCTCCCCCACCCCCTCCCTTCTTCTTTCCTCGCTCCCTTCCCCTAACACAAAAACAGTACCAAAATTACTTCAGAAATAATATTGAAGTAAGGCCATAACTATAATGAAATGATCCCAATATGTCCGCGCCCCGAGATGTAGCCTCAAAAGGATTCCAAAAATGTTTTGAGGTAATTTTGAAATAAACCCAAAGAAACACGTAATTGAAATAATAAAAAGAAAAGGAACGGTATCTAGGTTAGGTTAGGTTAGGTGGATAAGGATAGCTCACTTGGACAACACGAAGGTCCGTTGTGATACCTACAACATAGGTAACACGTTATTAGTCCCTAAATATGCCGAATTTTATTGTGGTAGGACTTACTTGGCCCGAAATCACGCCCATGTGATTCTGAAAACCACCTCGATTCTTAATGGATGGAGCTGCTGTCGTTGTTTTTGTAGCAATAAAAACACTCCCCGAAGATTTTTGAGAGCGTTGTCGATGTTAATTGTTTTTTGCCGGACACAGATCCAGTACTTTCCCGTAGCGAGCACCATTAAGGAGAACCATCTCATGAACGATTTAATATATTCAATCTTCGAAGCCATCCCGTCCCAACCTCCTAGTTCCATAAGGAACTTAGGATTCTCGCCTGCTTAATATATGCAAGATACATTTATATTTGTTGCAGGACTCCACTCGCGTGGTTGCGTTTGACACACGTGTTGTGGAAGCTGTGAAGCTTTGAAATGCGCTTCTCAACCCTTTGAATCACCGAATCTAGCTCGAAAATAGTCGTTATCAGTATGCACTTCAACTAATACCTAGAAATGGCCTCGACGTGAGCTGAAAATCAAACCCGAAATTCAAATTAATATTTTCCACAAATAATCCTGAAAATATCTTTAATTACTCCAGCCATAATCTCAAAAGGAGCTGCTACAAAGCATGTTTTCTGCTAACGCCCATCACTACGCCTCATTAATCTGCACAAAGCCCGATATTTACACGTGTTAATGTACAAAAATAAAACAAGTGAAACCATACTTGAGCTTCTCGTGTTTTAAAATTTATAAATTTTTTTTCGAATTCGCTTAAGCTTCTTTGTATATTCACGCGCACATTCAAAATAAGCCAAAAGCAAATAATGTAAGCTAAAAACAACAACAGTAAACTTAGTGGAGGGTTAAATAAAAATTTGAAAACCTGCGAATGATGCATTTGAAATGTGAAGAGAATACGTCATAGGGGTACACATTTTGATACGTTATCATATCCATAGCGATATCTTTAACGCGATGCTTTCGTTAGTAGATATTTTAAGAGAACGAGTATCCATGCTTTGAATTCTCGTTTTTTTTTCTAATCAAAGACGCATTTCGTCCATTGTGAACTCTCTACGCGAGGCCAGACATCAAGCCGTGTAACCGTGACTTCCCCAGCTGCGAATCTCTTTACATTTCATAGAATGTAAATACCCCACTTTGCTGGGAAAATTATTTTCTTGATATATTGATATCGATATTTTCTGACTACGATGTCCTCTTCTTTCGTTACAAACGAAAGCCAATAATTGTCGAGCGATATTTCAAATGAGTATCTTATCGATACTTTGTATGCGATACCATGTCTCTAGTTCGTCTGCACACGCAACAGTAAAAGTGCATCTAATTACAAACAAACATATATGCAAACATATTTACGTACTGTTGCATGCAATAAATATAGCTCATAAAGCGGGAGTCATTGGTGCCGTATGTCGTATCGCTGTAGTCGTATCCATAACGTAATTAGCTGTTTATCGTTACGACGGTAAACCAAGAACCAATTGGTTGGCTACGATACGGTTACGACCTTAGCGGCACCAATAATCGATTGCATTGATTCCCATAAAGTTGGTCGAATCAGCTGTTATAAGGTTACCGATACGGTTACCTATAAAGCACCAATGTCTGCAGCTTAACTCATTGCGAATGCTTTAATGCAGGGATGGGCCTATTTTCGGCTCCTAAATCAGTTTCAGTGCCAGCGAGTGCTAGGTGAGACATTTGTGTGCTTTGTGGTATTAGGGGAGTAAAAAAATACATTAGAAATATCGTACACTTCCTCCCAAGTGATGTTCAGCGCAAGATGGTTGCGGAAACACTAAAAAACTGATACGAAAATATTCTCTCTCAACCTCGAAAACCAATTCCCAAACTGTGTTGCAATAGCACGAAAACAAAAATATATTTTTTGGCAAGAAATACGAAAAACGGAATAACCATAGACTGAAGTCGACTTTATGTTAAGCAGCGCATTATTGACATTCATTTCGCCTTCACATACATTTAATTATATGCAAGCCGACTAATTTTGCAATATACACATAAAAGTATTTTTATAGTAGTGGCATTAGAGGAAGTAGTAGTAGAAAAACGTACTAAAGCACTTTTCGTATACAATCGTGGGAATACGAAACCCTTTTCAGACTTGTTGGCAGTGTTGCCGTGAGCCTAGAAAGAAATGTATCAGTTTACAAATAAAACAAGAGAACACTTTGACCCACAAACCAAAAAAGTTGTGAAATAAATAAAAACAAGTAAGGAAGGTTAAGTTCGGGTGTAACCGAACATTACATTCTCAGTGAGAGCTATGGTGACAACATAAGGGAAAATAACCATGTAGGAAAATGAACCGAGGGAAACCCTGGAATATGTTTATATGACATGTGTATCAAATGAAAGGCATTAAAGAGTATTTTATGAGGGAGTGGGCCATAGTTCTATAGGTGGACGCCATTTAGGGATATAGCCATAAAGGTGGATCAGGGTTGACTCTAGAATGCGTTTGTACGATATGGGTATCAAATGAAAGGTGTTAATGAGTATTTTAAAAGGGGAGTAATCCTTAGTTCCATAGGTGGACGCCGTTTCGAGATATCGCCATAAAGGTGGGACCAGGGGTGACTCTAGAATTCGTTTGTGCAATATGGGTATCAAACGAAAGGAGTTAATGAGTATTTTAAAAGGGAGTGGGCCTTAGTTCTATAGGTGGACGCCGTTTCGAGGTATCGCCATAAAGGTGGACCAGGGGTGACTCTAGACTTTGTTTGTTCGATATGGGTATCAAATGAAAGGTTCTAATGAGTATTTTAAAAGGGAGTTGGCCTTAGTTCTATAGGTGTCGCCTTTTCGAGATATCGCCATAAAGGTGGACCGGGGGTGACTCTAGAATTGTTTGTACGATATGGGTATCAAATGAAAGGTGTTAATGAGTATTTTAAAAGGGACGTGGGCCTTAGTTCTATAGGTGGACGCCTTTTCGATATATCGCCATAAAGGTGGACCAGGGGTGACTCTAGAATGAGTTTGTACGATAGGGGTATAAAATTAAAGGTATTAATGAGGGTTTTAAAAGGGAGCGGTGGTAGTTGTATATGTGAAGGCGTTTTCCAGATATCGACCAAAATGTGGACCAGGGTGACCCAGAACATCATCTGTTGGATACCGCTAATTTATTATATATGTAATATCTGCCAAGATTTTAAGGGTTTTTTATTTCGCCCTGCAGAACTTTTCATTTTCTTCTACTTAATATGGTAGGTGTTACAACCATTTTATAAAGTTTTTTTCTAAAGTTATATTTCGCGTCAATAAAACAATCCAATTACCTTACCATGTTTCATCCTTTTTTCGTATTTGGTATAGAATTATGGCATTTTTTTTCATTTTTCGTATTTTCGATATCGAAAAAGTGGGCGTGGTCATAGTCGGATTTCGTTCATTTTTCATACCAAGATAAAGTGAGTTCAAGTAAGCACGTGAACTAAGTTCATTAAAGATATGTCGATTTTTTCTCCAGTTATCGTGTTAACGGCCATGCGGAAGGACAGACGGACGACTGTGTATAAAAACTGGGCGTGGCATCAACCGATTTCGCCATTTTCACAGAAAACAGTTAACGTCATAAAATCTATGCCCCCACCAAATTTCAAAAGGATTGGTTAATTTTTGTTCGACTTATGGCGTTAAAAGTATCCTAGACAAATTAAATGAAAAAGGGCGGAGCCACGCCCATTTTGAAATTTTCTTTTATTTTTGTATTTTGTTGCACCATATCATTACTGGAGTTGAATGTTGACATAATTTACTTATATACTGTAAAGATATTAAATTTTTTGTTAAAATTTTACTTTAAAAAAAATTTTTTTTTAAAGTGGGCGTGGTCCTTATCCGATTTTGCTAATTTTTATTAAGCGTACATATAGTAATAGGAGTAACGTTCCTGCCAAATTTCATCATGATATCTTCAACGACTGCCAAATTACAGCTTGCAAAATTTTAAATTACCTTCTTTTAACAAGTGGGCGGTGCCACGCCCATTGTCCAAAATTTTACTAATTTTCTATTCTGCGTCATAAGTTCAACCCATCTACCAAGTTCCGTCGCTTTATCTGTATTTGTAATGAATTATCGCACTTTTTCGGTTTTTCGAAATTTTCGATATCGAAAAAGTGGGCGTGGTTATAGTCCGATATCGTTCATTTTAAATAGCGATCTGAGATGATGCTCAGGAACCTACATACCAAATTTCATCAAGATACCTCAACATTTACTCAAGTTATCGTGTTAACTGACGGACGGACGGACGGACGGACATGGCTCAATCAAATTTTTTTCGATCCTGATTATTTTGATATATGGAAGTCTATATCTATCTCGATTCCTTTATATATGTAGGCAATTTTGAAGAACAACGTCATTTTGACAGTGACTTTTCAAGCACAGTGATTTTTATCTGTGATTGTGACGGTGATGAAAAAGCAATTGTCACACTTTCGCTTTGATTTTCCAAATTCAATTTTTAGCGGAAAGTATGGTTTCCTAATTTTATGAATAATGTTTAATTTTTTAGTAGGTTATTTTTTCGGAATAGGTGCACTAATGTACAAACCTCTAGGGAATGGTTATCATTGTGCGTTTATAAATTTTTTTAGCTCATCATCACCAACGAAATTTTCAGGCACGTGATTTTATGTGCAAATGAACTGACATACTTGGCCAAGCCATAAGTGCTGCAAGAACAAATGTGTGTGTAGACCCAAGTATACTCGAATATAAGCATTCTTTGAATGGTTTAACATACACTTTGAGTAACTGACATACCCAGTAGGAAAATTTGCAAGTATAACATTGATAAAGTTCTGTGAAGAGCATTAGAAATATCTTCAGCTTGACAAAAATAGAATTTTCATTCGAACCGCTAGCAAAATTAGCAAAGCGATGGCAAAATGAAAATTATAGAAAATGGAAGGTAAGAAGTCAAAACGATGAGTTGTCGATTTGCTATGGAGGTGTTATAAATTTGTCTATGTTATTGATTAGCCATTCGTTTTTAATAGAAGATTTATCAGTTTCTTATTGATAAGTTATCGATTTAGTAACGATAGTTTTCCATGTGTTATAGGGGGCGTTCCATAGTGATGGTTGGAACATTTTGGCTTTACTTTGACTCAAACTTTAAATAATTTCTCTTTATCTGGTAATTAAAGCAGTTTTGAAATTATATCAATCAAAGGCGAACACTCATTGAATACGAAGTTAATAAATAATGAAACGTCTCTGTGTGATTTAAACAAAAAGTACCGTTTTCTAGGAGTGACGGGTGGGAGTACAGGATCACTTTCCTATGTAAGTGAATGAATACACTCGTCTATTTCAAACAATCTATAAAAAAATGCTTCAAAATTTACTGTACCATATGTTTTAAGGTGGAGCTTAAGTCCTTTTTTACTTACATGTTAGTTGCGTAATTAACACACAAAAAATATATCACCGTTTTAGCATGTGACGGATGGGACAAATTGCATTGGAAGCACATAATGTGTGTCATTTCAATCACTGCTTTGATTTCAATATTTCTTTTATCTTTGATAAACCAAAACAACTTATTATTATATGAATTAGAGGATCAGTATAACTGCTTCATGTTTTTCATGCATTAAAACATAATAGCTTTATTCTTTATTTAATTATACATACTAATTTTGTGCATAAATCGAACCACTTTGGGTAGTTAAGCATCGCGAAAGAAGCATTACTTGGTATCGTAAAATCAAAGTGATAGCATCACTTAATGAATTAAACTCCCTTACGCAGCACTATAGCGTTCTCGTATTAACCCCATAGAAAGGAGACACATTACGAAGAAACCGCTGAGGGAACATTCAACCGAATCCTTTCTAATAATTATGGACAGTCAATTAGGCCCTTGATAATTTGAAAGTAAAGGACAAGAAGAGTATAGATCTTCGACGCTCCAAGGATTTGAGACTTAAAAGTGTAAGACGAGCAGCATAAGATGGTATGGGCTCCTCAAAATTTAACGTCCAAAGGGCATACTTAAGAAAGCGTTTTTGTATTCTCTCTAGTCTATTTATAACTGTCATAGTACTACGTCTCCAAATAAAGACAGCATATTCTAAATGAGACCTGACAAAGAAGTTAGAGAACTTTAAAGTATAAGGGTCACAGAATTTCGCGGGAATTGCACCTAACAAAACCCGGCATTGAGTAATATTTAGAGGTAACGTGGCTAATATGACTATTGAAGGAAAACTTGCTATCAAATATAACCCCAAGGTCCTTAATCTCACTAAGACATTGAAGTTCAGAATTAAAAATACTATATTTTGAGCGAAGTATATTGGATGACTTAGAATAGGTCACATGAAATCACTTAGATGCATTTAAGGACAGATGAGACTTGAGATACCACAGATGTAGCTTGGTAATGTGCAATTTCAATGTATCATCAGGCGATTTAATAATTGAGAACAATTTTAGGTCATCAGCGTAAAGGTGACATTTAGCAAATGTAAAGCAATTACTAATGTCATTAATAAAAATATTAAATAATAATGGACCTAGTATACTCCGCTGTGGTACCCCTGAAGAGGCAATAAAGGGAATAGAAGACTCCCCATCAACAGTGACAACACTCCGCCTGTTGCATAAATATGAACTTAACCATAACAGAAAGGAAGAATGAAAACCAAGGCATCCTAGTTTATTAATTAGGATTCTATGGGAGACCCTATCAAAGGCTTTTGAAAAGTCAGTATAGATACAATCTACCTGCGAGCCAGCTAAAAAAGACTCAATGCAATAGTCACTGAAAACAGCAGCAAGGTTAGAAATCGTCGACCTCTCCGCAATGAAACCAGCAATGAAATCATGCTGATAAGGAGAAATAAGGGACTTAACCCCAAAGCTCAACTTAGAATGCATGTTCAAAAATTTTGGAAACAGTGTTCGTTTTGGATATGGGTCTGTAGTTACGCACATCATTTTTGTTGCCACTCTTGAAGATAGGCGTAATAGACGTAACCTTCCAATCATCAATAAAATTCCCAGAGGAGAGTGATTTGTTGAAAATAAGTTGGAGAGGATAAACCAAAGCCGGACAATTTTTCAATAAGATGGGAAAAAATACGTCTAAATCTGTTTGAGAAGAAAACTTAAGATTATTAATAGCTCCACTAATATCATCAGAAGAAAGATGTAGAGCTCCGAAATTTAAGGCAGAGTTCAGACTATTCGAAAAATCGACCGGTTGATAACTATCATCCGCAGAAATATTGGATTTAAAAAAATCAGCAAATAAGTTAGCAGTCTCATTTGGAGTTTTCGCCGAGTTATCAGCCAGGTAGTCACACTAGCGGAACACTTTTTAGTCCTTAAGATATTTCCAAAAACTTTTTGGATTCGATTTGATGTTACCCTCGATATTGCGCATATCCTCAGAATTAAGAGTTTTATTCAAAATATTAAAATCCTTTAAGTACGACTTATATTTACTGAAGAACGTGTTATTCTTATTCTTTTGAAATTTTTTTAAGAATCTGTTTTTAAGATTCTTGAGTTTTTTTAATTTCTTAGTGTACCAAGGTAGTTTGTAAGCTCTTTTTACCCGCAAGGGGATTCTATCCAAACATTGGGTGAATAATATAGATTTAAAAGTGGAAAAGCTAACAGAAGTATCAAGCCCACCAAGTAGCTCCTACCAATTTATTTTAAGTAAAGAATCATTGAGACTTGCAAAGTCACACAAAGAATAATTAAAGATTAATTTACTGTCAGTAGTAACCGGAGGAAAATGATAAAAACTAAACTCGACGACAATTGGAAGATGATGACTGTCCTTAGAAGTAACTGGATTCAAGCACTTACTAACTTCACAACAAAAATTGTCACTTATGAATATGAGATCCAATAATCTATTTAGCAATACTTATTAATTTGAATTAAGTTAAGACTAAGTACATTATCGATAAAATACAACTCCTGATTTGAGATGACATTATTGGGCGTGAGACCGTATTTATTAGAAATGCTGGTTGACCAATTAATGTCAGAGAGATTAAAATCGCCAAGCACGCAGAGATGGTGCTCTTTAACGTTGCTTTGGGCTAATGATTCAATGTTGCCTGCGTGGGCCTTGTATGACTCAAAAGAGTTGCCCGGTGGCACGTACGACACGATAATATATAAAAGCCTTGCGGTGTGGACCGCTAACACATACACAAAGCTGATCCAGTAAAGAGTCACCATTCGAAAGTGGGACTAAAGACGCTTGCAATTGACGCTTAATAGCGATAAGAACACCACCTCCTCGAAGGCAGCCAGTTTTTTCAGCATCACGATCTTTACGAAATACAGTGAACAAATTTGAGTTGAAGAATTCACCATCAAAAAAGTTCTGGTTTCAACGAAAACAAAGATGACGTAATTCATTTGCTCACTAAAGTTGTGCACCAATTCAGACTTGGTTCTCATACCAGATACATTATAAAATTAAATTTTCAGCTCACTATTATGTTTATGTGTAATCGGGTACTACACGCCCGTAATAGCTTTCGTCGACCCTTCCGAAAAATCTGAAAAGGCTTTACGGTAACATTTGTTGGCCAGATATCCGAGCATAATAATTTTCCATAAGAGGACTCAGGAACTCCTAATTTAAAATTAATCCTATTCAGGGATTGAGTTGAGACGTCTTTCTTTATCAGTTTAGAGCATGAAAGCAGAGTTAAATCTAAATCAATTTGTTTAGCCACATAATTTTTTATATCATCCTCCGATACGGATGGTGAAAAAGAAGCCAAATGGAGCCATTTGTAGCGGTCAGCGACATTCAGATCAGTATAGTCATTAGTTGCTCTTATGCGAATTTATTATTATTATTTTGACGTTTATGCGACAGCTTTACCCATTGTGCATTGTCAGCAACATTATGAGGCATAACAGTAGGCATATGAGAGGAAGCAGCAGCTTCAGATGCTGACACCGCAGTCACTGCAGCCGTATTAGTAGTAGTAGCACGAGCATTTTTATACTTTCCTGAAAATGAAATGGTATATTAATTTCGTCACGAAACCCAAATTGTAAGTCCTTAAAGGAAAATAGATAGACCCACCATTAAGTATACCGAAATAATAAGAATGAAGAGCTGAGTTGATTTAGCCATGTCCGTCTGTCTGTCTGTCGTCTGTCGTCTGTCTGTTTGTATGCAAACTAGTCCCTCAATTTTTGAGGTATCTTGATAAAATTTGGTGAGCAGGTGTATTTGGGTGTCCGATTAGACATTTGTCGGAACCGGCCGGATCGGACCACTATAGCATATATCTTCCATACAACCGATTTTCAGAAAAAAGAATTTGTATATCTTACCCAATTTAACAGATTGAAGCTTCAAACTTCACCATATACTTTCGTATATTGCACATATTGTTGCCTGAAAAAATTGATGAGATCAGTCGTATATATAGTATATATCCCCCACAACCCATTGTTCAGATAAGAAACTTTTCGTAATTACTGCCCTATTTTAAGAGCTAGAGGCTTCAAATTTCAACGAATGCTTACGTGTATAGCATATATTGTTGTCTGAAAAAATTATACAGATCGGTGGTATATATAGTATATATGTATATGGTGGATATATAGTATATATATAGTGCATATATATATTTTCGCAATTTTAGCCCCATTTTAACAGCTAGAAGCTTCAAATTTCACCGAACGCTTACGTATATGGCATATATTGTTGTCTGAAAAAATCATAGAGATCGGTGATATATATAATATATATATGATATATATAGTATATTATAGTATATATATATTTTTTTTCGATTTCGGCCCCATTTTAACAGCTAGAAGCTTCAAATTTCACCAAATGCTTACGTATATAGATATATTGATGTCTGAAAAAATATAGAGATCGGTTGTATACATAGTATATATCTCATACAACCGATTGTTCGATAGAAACTTTGCGCAATTTCCTGCCCCGTTTTAACAGCTAGAAGCTTCAATTTTAACCGATTGCTTACGTATATAGCATATATTGTTGTCTGTCAAAAAATCATAGAGATCTGGTGCTATATATAATATACTATATGATGGTATATATAGTAGTATATATAGTATATATATATATCGGAGATTTCGGCCTCCCCATGCCCATAACAGCTAGAAGCTTCAAATTCACCAAATGCTTACGTATATAGAATATATTGATGTCGAAAAAATCCTAGAGATCGGTTGTAATACATAGTATATATCTCATACAACGATTGTTCAGATAAGAAACGTTGCGCAATTTCTGCCCCGTTTTACAGCTACAAGCTTCAATATCAACAAATGCTTATTACGTATTAGCATAATTTTGTTGTCTGAAAAATCATAGAGATCGGTGGTACTATATATATTATACTTCCTACAAACTGTCATTGGCGGCCACGTGGTGTGATGGTAGCGTGCTCCGCCTATCACACCGTATGCCCTGGGTTCGCACCCCGGCAAAGCAACATCAAAATTTTAGAAATAAGATTTTTCAAATTAGAAGAAATTTTTCTAAGCGGGGGTCGCCCCTCGGCAGTGTTTGGCAAGCGCTCCGGGTGTATTTCTGCCATGAAAAGCTCTCAGTGAAACTCATCTGCCTTGCAGATGCCGTTCGGAGTCGGCATAAAACATGTAGGTCCCGTCCGGCCAATTTGTAGGAAAATCAAGAGGAGCACGACGCAAATGGAAGAGAAGCTCGGCCTTAGATCTCTTCGGGGTTATCGCGCCTTACATTTATTTTTTTTATTTTACAAACTGTCATTTTGCCGCTTTTTTACGGATAAAGCTTCAAATTCAGCAAGTTTCATCATATAGTTACGTTTTCCTTCATATATTTTTGAATACGTGATTCGTAGTCATAGTTTTATACAGCAGACCACACTGAACTTTGCATCTCACACAGTACCTACCTATTTTGTATTTATATTGATCTTAAAATCGTTATAATGTAAGGCGCGATGATAACCTCCGAAGAGATCTAAGCCGAGCTCTCTCCAATTTGCGTCGTGCTCCTCTTGATTTTCCCTACAATTGGCCGGACGGGACGCTACATGTTTATGCCGACTCCGACGGCATCTGCAAAGCAGATGAGTTTTCACTGAGAGCTTTTCATGGCAGAATACACCCGCGTGCTGCCAAACACTGCCGAGGGGCGACCCGCTTAGAAAAATATTTTAGTTTCTTCTAGATTGAAAATTGTTATTCTCTAAACTATGATGTGCTCTGCCCGGGAGTTGAACCCAGGAGCATACGTGTGATAGGCGGCGCACGCTACCATCACACACGGTGGCCGCATCGTTAGATACTTTAGATATGTTCAAATTTCACCAAATGTTTACGTGTATACCATTCTATGGTTGTCTGAAAAATCATAGAGACCGGTGGTATATATAATCTCATACACCGATTGTTCAGATAGAAACTTTGCGCAATTTCTCTCCTCATTTTAACAGCTAGAAGCTTCAAATTTTCACCAAATGCTTACGTGTATAGCATATATTGTTGTCTGAAAAAATCATAGAGATCGGTGATATATATAGTATATATCATATAACCGATTGTTCAGTATAAGATACTTTGCGCATTTCTGCCCCTTTTAACAGCTAGAAGCTTCAAATTTCACCAAATGCTTACGTATATAGAATATATTTATTTCTGAAAAAATCATGAGATCGGTGGTAATATATTATATACCCCATATAAACTGTATTTTTTGCCCCCTTTTTTACGGCTAGAAGCTTCAAAATTCAAAGCATTCATCAAATAGTTACGTTTACGTCATGTATTGTTTAAATACGTGATTCGTAGTCATAGTTTATACGCAGACCACAAAAAACATGAAACTTTGCATCCTCACACAAAGTACCTACCTATTTTTATTTTATATGTATCTTAAAATTCGTAGGTAGTAGATCGCGTTCACTAGATATTCTTATATTATTACATCCGATTATTCGGAGATTACGAACGGGGTAAGATTATTGTTCAGCCCCATTCATGAAAGGTATGAAGTCTTCGGCATAGCCGAAGACAGTCCCGTCCTTACTTGTTATTATTGTTTCTGCGCCCTTTATTCGTCACCTTCACCCAATGATCATTATCAGTGACATTGTTAGTGATACTAGTGTTAACAATTGGCGAAGGAGAAGCAGAAGCTTCGGATACTGGCGCCGCAGTCACTGTCGCCGTAGTTGTAACAGTAGCGCAAGCATTAGCTTTAACAGTTGACGCACACGCATTAGCGTCAGCCGAAGAATCAGATGGGAGGGTTAAAACCTGAGATAACATCAGTTATTGCCGACGTCACAGTGTACGAAGCTGTTGATGGCATCGGGCAAGCCATTGTTCTTGTGGGAATGATATTAGAATTGACACTCTTGTTCGGTAATAGAGTATGAGCGTAGAAGAGTGTGCCAACGAAAGATGGAACAGAGGTAGCACACGTTGATAATGTATTAACTGGCATCGAAGATAATTAGCTTCGCTGCTAACTCTTAGCTTGAAATTGTCAAAGGCAACATTGAAAGAGTTACGAAGACTTTTTACTTCAGAGGTGAGGGCAGCAATCATTTTATCTTTATCAGCAAGTTTGCTTTGAATAGATTGAAGGGCCGAATTTATTTTAGCAGATTCCAGCTCTAGCTTATTGTTTGCAGCATTAATCTCAGTCACCAAATATAACACACTAGCATTTTCGGTTTGAAGAGATGTTATTAGATAAAATAGAGAGTTTATGTTGTTTGATTGCTCTCTGCATCAATAAGAGAAATATCATTATGCTTTGAAGAATCATTCGACTTCTGAGAACCAGAAGGAGAAAAACAGTTGATGACGGCAGATGGTGTCTCCTTTGCAGTAGGTGGGGGAGGTGAACGGAGGGAAGTCCGACGCTGAGCAGCGCAAAAATCGCAGACAAAACATTGACCAGCACTTTGCAAAAAATCGACATCAGCCGAAAGATACCAACACGAGTAACGTGGAAGAGATCGTTGCACTTTGCACACGGCACTTTCTACTCTCTCGGGAGATTTCTATCAACCTTTTGCTCGCATCCACAAGGCATTATTGTTGTTTTGTATATGCGTGAATAAGCGAAATAAAATTTTAATTATTTATTTAATTTTAATTATTGATTTGTCTCAGTAACAAGAGTCACTATCTCATAATTATAGAGTAGGTAATAACCAACTATTTCAAAAGAGCACTAAAGAGAAAATGTCATATTCTCAGTAATATTAATAAATTATTAGTTTATAGAAAGAAATTGGATGCAAACAAAACACGTCCGAAAGCACGACAGACTTTACAGACTTTATTCCGGTGTTTGTCTTTTTTTGCGGACTGGCACATAGTTATGTTAGATATGTTATCTGAGCATTATCTATTGGATATCAGCGTGTTATTGATTTGTTTTCGAAAAGAAGACAAGTTGTTATCGAAAAGGAGTGCAATTTTTATCAGAAATTGATCGATTTGTTATCGGAGCGCTGCCGACTTATTATCGAGCTTTAAATTTTTTCGAACAGTTATAGAAATATTGTCAAAAACATCGATTTTATTTGGAAATTCCTCGATTTCATCGAAAAGCTATCAATTTTTATCGAGTTACTGATATTTTTCGAAAGATGTCGAAACGTTATTGTAAATATCGATTTTTTATCGGATTGCTACCAATTCGTTATCGGCTTGTTAATAACAACTCAACACTCTGCTATGAATCAGATAAAAACAAAGGTTTCATATGAAATCGAAGACACATCCGAAGCCCGTCGATAACAAAGCATTAAAAAAACCAACAAAGAGTTAGATTACTCGGCGATAAAATACCGAAATCTCGACAATAATATCGCTTGGTATATTACGTAGACAAAATAAAATAAATTAACAGTTACCGGCAAGATGCCGACAAAGCTCTTCTTAAATAGATCGATATTATTTGTTTGTTGGTAGTATTATCTCTGCTTTATTTCAACTTCGAGTTCTAGTTAATTGAAAAAAACATTAACTTTCTTGACGTATACCTGTATTTTTACACAACGAACTCCACGAGTACTTGGTGCTCAGGCTTTCTTTTCCTACAGGGTACGTTATCAGGCTTTATATAAAAAACCCTTAATTGTTTAGAACGAATGAATATGAGTACTCGTGGTATGTGGTGTTGCGGCAACCTAGTGCCATAGATATTATATTTAATAAAAACAAGGAAGAAATTCGCAGTTCATGTGAAATCCAGTGTTATATAACCATCTGTTTTTTTTCACACATAAATTTAAGATAACTTCAAATATAAATTTCACAGAACATCAAATATTGTGAAAGCTGGATAAACTACATCTATTCATATAAAAGATAAATTTTGTGTGATGTGTGTGTGTGTTCCCTATGGAAACGTATTTCGCACACCTCAATCATGACCAAATTTTGGTTGTAGATCCTCGATCAAGCGAAGGTTTTTCATATTTCAGAACAAAGAATTTTAAATACAATTTTTTTTCATTTCAGGTGCGCCACGGGTGGTGCGACAGATTTTGTATGTCAGCAAAAGTTACTCCATACGCCATGTACGTACTTAAGTGCAGCTCCTTTGTTTGGTCATAGCTTGAATTCACAAAAAAACTAAAGCGATTGCATTGGAGTTTTAAAAGTTTTATTAAATTTAAGCATTCCATTGTAAAAATAGCTGTCCTATATGGGCTGATAGACAAAAATTGTGCAGCTAAACATTTGATTAAGTTATGAGATTTTGAGTATGAATTGTGTTGGACAAAATAAATTTAAAGTTAAAGCAAGGATTATAAATTATAGGAATGAGGGATCTAAGAAAAAGAAGGAGAGAGGTAGAGGGTGTGAAGAGGGAAAGATAAGAATTATAAAAGGTAAGAATGAGAAAAATTGGGAGATACGTTTTGAAGAAGATCAATAAAATCTATATACTGATTACTTGACTTTGAGTAACGGGAATGAATGCGTTTAAATACACCTTCCTATTTGATTAGTATCTGTCAACCCGAGCAACCCGGCACCCTGCTATTATAGAATAACAACATCGTCTTCCGTAAAGGCTATATCGATCATATTAAGAGCTTGTCAAACGATTTCGAATATGTTTAACTTTTTCTTGTGTCATGCGCTCGCCAGGTCAAGGCTTCAGCAATAAGGACGACAGAGTTGCTTAATCTCTCATAGCACCATTGTAAGCTTGGTCCTAGAAAACTTATTATCTGATGGGAATCGTCCCTTTATTCATCAAAAATATTCTGGGTAATACTGACTGATTGTACCCAGTCTATGTGAGGTCTTTATTGACCTGCCAGCTCAACCTAATCACACGATCTGTAGCTGCTATTTGTGACGACTGTGACGCCAAGTTGCTAGGCTCTAGAATCCAAGCTACTAATTGGTAAACTTTTAATTTGTTTTATGTCTTACATTTCAATTTTTACACAACTTGCAGTTATAATTATTCAAGACAGCTCATCTTAACCAATAACACTCTAACTCGTCTCGAAATACTCAACACTCACGTATACAGCACATGAACCGCTTGACTTATCTTTAGTGACTAGCCACCATAAAATTAAGCTTATTTGACTTTCTATGCACATAAATTATAGAGTGAAAATGAAAACTTTAATTTTCACTTTTTTAACCGCATCTGTATGACCTACAAGCGTTCCTACATTATCAATTAAGTTCGTATGGGCACAAAACCAAAAACCAAGTGCAGCGATGCTCTTTTAAGTGTTTTTTATGCATCGTTGCAGGAAGTAAAACGTTTTCCTTATTTACTTATCAAACATCACAGTTTGCCGACTTTTGTTTTTCTTTCTTACGTAGCTGTCTCTTTTGCTTATTTACCATCATTTTAGACAGCTTTGTTGTGCTGCTTTAGGTTTGCGACTGACCACAGAGCTCAACATTCGTTACTGCAACAACATCACTTCAAATTTAACTTAGCCCATAACTTTTGTAGATGCACAAAGCGTCAAGAGCATTCGTATACATGCACTTTGGAACTTGGATGGGAGGATAGACCTTCAAACTAACTTGGTGACACACAGTGTAACACTCACGTTTAAATTGTAGAACATAGTTTATGAGGTGAAACTGCAAAGCAGTTGAAAGAGTATTTAAAGCAAAGTTAGTGTAGTGCTGTTGTGTGAAAACATCTCCTTCTTCCTTGCAACTCTTCTATTAGTTAGTGCCAGAGGCTTCAGTAGGGCTTGTTAAAGCTTTCAGAGCTCTGTGTGGTACATACTTAGCTTATCTACAGCATTCGTTGCTGTTGAGTTTATCGATGTTGTCGGATGCAGATCCTGTACGTTTCCGGTAACAAGCACCATAAAGGTACTAGCCTTCTAGGCCATACCGCCCTCCCACCTCCTATCCATCTAGAGTTTCGGGGTCGCCAGAGCCGCGGCTGTTTAATGAAACAGGATTGCCACGTGAGGTTGACAATTGGATTGGAGGAGCTATATATTGCGCTGGCAACCCCTTGAGAGCGTTGCGCGTTGAATCAATTTGGTATTTTTAGTCGTCCCTTACGACAGGCATGCTCACCGCGGGTATGTCCTAAGTACCCTAACCCGCTGGGGCGTTACAGCATCGTTTTGTGGTGCCCTCGTATCTTGAATATAATTAGAACTCCATAAGCTGCAGCCTTTGGGGTTAAAAGA
The DNA here is from genome assembly GCA_029619165.1 of Eurosta solidaginis. Classification (NCBI taxonomy): domain Eukaryota; kingdom Metazoa; phylum Arthropoda; class Insecta; order Diptera; family Tephritidae; genus Eurosta; species Eurosta solidaginis. The sequence continues at coordinate 49,959 of JARSSU010001928.1, forward strand.
AACCGTTGAAATACCTTGCCGTGTATAGATAGAAACTTATTTCGGGCGCGTCTCAAACATAACCCGACATTTTGATTCAGGCTTCGCTATTCAAATTTCGAATTTCGCTCCGGTTTTGAAAATTGTTTGTGTTGCATGCTACAATATTGATTATGATCTCGTTACGGATTCAGCATTGGAAAGTGTTTCGGTGCTGTCTTCAGACTAATGCCAGAAAAGGCATTGCCTGATTGAAGAAAAATGGTAGACAGCCTGCTTGTTTAAAAATCTGCTTTTTTTATCATCTCATCTTATCTTTCATCCCAAGTAATAGGTTTCAAATCTAAGAGTAAATAAAAGTTGCATGAAATGCGCTCCGGTTCCGGTTACGTTTTTTTGTAGTTACTTTCGTTTTTTGCGTTCGATTTGGTTTTTGGTTTCGACGTCGGTCTTGCGAACCGTTTTATTCTCCAAATTAACTTTTGGTTTAGGCTCGCGTTTTTTCCTCTAAATAAAAGTGATTATGCTGCAACTCGTTCTTCAAATTACGTTACGCACGATTTCGGTGTAGGCTTGTTTTAGTTGTTCTAAATTACTTTTGCTGTAGATTCCGCCAATTAGGAAGATAGCTTCCGTTTCGTTCTTCAAAGTTACTATTTGTTTTGAGCTCTTTCGCGACTTAAAAATGGCTTCGTTTCATTCTTCGGATAAAATTTTTCAATTTCACTCCGGTTGCAATCCGCAATATTAATATTAATTTTCTTTCGGTTTCGCTCCGGCTCCAGTTTCGATCTAGTCTGGCTTCGGCTTCAATTTTGCTCTTCAAATTTTATTTTAGTTTCAACCTGTTTTTGTGGCTTATTCTTTCATACTGATTTTGGTTCAGCTTTGTTTCGCATTGATAACAATCTCGGTTCCCAAAATGATTTTCCGGCATCGACCGCGTGCAGGGGTTGGGTTTGATTAGAAACTGGCAGTGTTTTAGCACAAAACTACCAACATTCTTCATCACTCACTTACCATATGTGAAGGCCGAGTATAGAAAAACTCATCCTAATTAACCTTCAACAAACTACTAGCATTCTCATTCGAGCTAAAATCAAGTAAAAGTGAAGGATTCCCTTATTTGCCTCTGCCGGCCTGTCG
>JARSSU010001931.1:0-29899 GCA_029619165.1 Eurosta solidaginis
AAATTTGACGTGTGACAGATATTGAGACCTTGATAAAAATTTGAAAAAAATCTTTAAAAATGGGCGTGGCACGCCACTTGTGATAAAATCAATTTAAAAATATTAAAAAATAAATGTAAGGCGCGATAACCTCCGAAGAGATCTAAGGCCGAGCTTCTCTTCCAATGTGCGTCGTGCTCCTCTTGATTTTCCCTACAAATTGGCCGGACGGGACCTACATGTTTTTATGCCGACTCCGAACGGCATCTGCAAGGCAGATGAGTTTTCACTGAGAGCTTTTCATGGCAGAAATACACCCGGAGCGCTTGCCAAACACTGCCGAGGGGCGACCCCGTTTAGAAAATTTTCTTATATTGAAAAACTTATTTCTAAAATTTTGATGTGCTTTGCCCGGGAGTTGAACCCAGGGCATACGGTGTGATAGGCGGAGCACGCTACCATCACACCACGGTGGCCGCCGTATTGTATATTATTAATTATAAAATAACACATCGTTAAACCTATCGTTCAGCAGAGAGGTGGCCCTTACTATAACGAATGCTTTGAAGAAAAATTAACGAATCGTTTAAGGACCACGCCCACTTTTATATAAAATATTTTTAAAATTGTCGTGGACGAATTAAATAAGCTATATCTTTGCAAAAAAGCTTTATATTAATGGTATTTCATATCCCAAGTGGATTTATAACAATAATAGGAAAAAACTTCAAATTTTAAAAAATGGGAGTGGCGCGGCCCCTTTTATGACTAAGCAATTTTTTATGTTTCGGATCGTAATAAAATTGGGTACACAGATTTTCCTCTAGCAGGAAATATTTCTAGAAAAAATGGACGAGAACGAGTTCAAGACCACGGCCACGTTTATATCAAAAGATTTCTAAAATGTCGTAGACGAATAACAAGCTAGATCTTAGCGAAAGGCTTTGTATAACTAAAGTTACTTTTTAAATGAATTATAACACTAATTAGAAACACTAAAATTTTGAATAGTGTGGCACCGCTCTTTCTGACTAAGCAATCTTCTATGTTTCGGCAGCCATAACTCGAAGACAAATTTACGGATCGTAATAAACTTGGATACACAAATTGTAACTTAAAAGGGTCGTAGACTAGAATAATAACCTAGACGCTTAGCAAAAATAGTTTGATCAATGATATCACTTATCAAGTTTATTGAAGAGGAATGGAGTGACGACATTTTAAGGGCGGTGGCCACGTTTTATGTAGAAAGTAATTTTTATCTGAATGAACTGTGCAACTGAGCTCACGCTGAGTATATAATGTGCGGTTACACCGCAACATAGACACCTTTACTTTTTATCCTCAGTTGAGCAGAGCTCACAGAGTATATTAACTTTGATTGGATAACGGTTGGTTGTACAGGTATAAAGGAATCGAGATAGATATAGACTTCCATATATCAAAATCATCAGGATCGAAAAAAAATTTGATTGAGCCATGTCCGTCCGTCCGTCCGTCTGTCCGTTAACACGATAACTTGAGTAAATTTTGAGGTATCTTGATGAAATTTGGTATGTAGGTTCCTGAGCACTCATCTCAGATCGCTATTTAAAATGAACAATATCGGACTATAACCACGCCCACTTTTTCGATATCGAAAATTTCGAAAAACCGAAAAAGTGCGATAATTCATTACCAAAGACGAATAAAGCGATGAAACTTGGTAGGTGAGTTGAACTTATGACGCAGAATAGAAAATTAGTAAAATTTTGGACAATGGGCGTGGCACCGCCCACTTTTAAAAGAAGGTAATTTAAAAGTTTTACAAGCTGTAATTTGGCAGTCGTTGAAGATATCATGATGAAATTTGGCAGGAACGTTACTCCTATTACTATATGTATGCTTAATAAAAATTAGCAAAATCGGAGAACGACCACGCCCACTTTTAAAAAAAAATTTTTTAAAGTCAAATTTTAACAAAAAATTTAATATCTTTACAGTATATAAGTAAATTATGTCAACATTCAACTCCAGTAATGATATGGTGCAACAAAATGCAAAAATAAAGAAAATTTCAAAATGGGCGTGGCTCCGCCCTTTTTCATTTAATTTGTCTAGGATACTTTTAATGCCATAAGTCGAACAAAAATTTACCAATCCTTGTGAAATTTGATAGGGGCTTAGATTCTGGGACGATAACTTATTTCTGTGAAAAGGGCGAAATCGGTTGAAGCCACGCCCAGTTTTTATACACAGTCGACGTCTGTCCTTCCGCTCGGCCGTTAACACGATAACTTGAGCAAAAATCGATATATCTTTACTAAACTCAGTTCACGTACTTATCTGAACTCACTTTGTATTGGTATAAAAAATGGCCGAAATCGGACTATGACCACGCCCACTTTTTCGATATCGAAAATTACGAAAAACGAAAAAAATGCCATAATTCTATACCAAATACGAAAAAAGGGATGAAACATGGTATTGGATTAGTTTATTGACGCAAAATATAACTTTAGAAAAAACTTTGTAAAATGGGTGTGACACCTACCATATTAAGTAGAATGAAATGAAAAAGTTCTGCAGGGCGAAATAAAAACCCTTGAAATCTTGGCAGGAATACTGTTCGTGGTATTACATATATAAATAAATTAGCGGTATCCAACAGATGATGTTCTGGGTCACCCTGGTCCACATTTTGGTCGATATCTGGAAAACGCCTTCACATATACAACTACCACCACTCCCTTTTAAAAGCCTCATTAATACCTTTAATTTGATACCCATATCGTACAAACACATTCTAGAGTCACCCTGGTCCACCTTTATGGCGATATCTCGAAAAGGCGTCCACCTATAGAACTACCACCACTCCTTTTAAAACTCATTAATACCTTTCATTTGATACCCATATTGTACAAACGCATTCTAGAGTCACCCCTGGTCCACCTTTATGGCGATATCTCGAAAAGGCGTCCACCTATAGAACTAAGGCCCACTCCCTTTTAAAATGTTCATTAACCCTTTCTTTGATACCCATATCGTACAAACAATTCTAGGGTCACCCCTGGTCCACCTTTATGGCGATATCTCGAAACGGCGTCCACCTATGGAAATAAGGATCACTCCCTTTTAAAATACTCATTAACACCTTTCATTTGATACCCATATCGTACAAACAAATTCTAGAGTCAACCCTGATCCACCTTTATGGCGATATCCCTAAATGGCGTCCACCTATAGAACTATGGCCCACTCCCTCTTAAAATACTCTTTAATACCTTTCATTTGATACACATGTCATACAAACACATTCCAGGGTTACCCTCGGTTCATTTTCTACATGGTTATTTTTCCCTTATGTTGCCACCATAGCTCTCAAATGAGTATGTAATGTTCGGTTACACCCGAACTTAACCTTCTTACTTGTTTAATTAATATTTTAGCACTGTATTCACTTTTTTGAAAAGTTTTTATTCCGATACTTATAGTATTGTTTAATACTTTAGAATTATAGCATGGCCGTGAAAGACAAGTGAAGTTTTCCCACTTGTCTATTCATATGGAGAGAAAAAATTTTAATTTTTGAGATATTATCAGCATTCCCTCAATTTCTCTCTACAGAGCTACGAAAAATTATGCATTCAATGGGAGTTGAATAAATTTATTCACCCATGTCATTTCTGCTATGATAACCAGAGGAAGGGGAACAAAACAAATTATGGGGTCCATTAGAGCCCAATATATTAGCAAAAGAAATTGTAACAGATAAAATGTTTCGCCGTTTGAAATACTTTCAAAAATTAACTTTGCATAATTTCATGCGCCCAAATCACTCACACAAATGGACAGCACCCACAAAGTGGCATGTAAAAAATAAAATGGAAATGAGTAAAAAGCAAAACAAACAACTCAAATAACCGCAAATAAAAGCAGTAGGTAAACAATCTGACGCAAAAATGGACAAAAACAAAAAACCGAGTAACAAAACAAAAGCAAAAACAAAGAAATAAACCACGCATAAATAGCCAACCTTCGACTGTCGTGTACTAAGGTCCTTTTCATTCATTATTTGCTTCCTTTATTTTTATTTATTTTTTTTTGCTTCCACTGGAATGTGCGGCGCGGAATTTCAATGTACAAAAAACATGGGAGCTGTTTACCTATCTGCATAGCTTTCACCTTCACGAGACGCATTGTTTCCTATTTGTGAGTTTCAATTAAAACAACAACAACAACCGTAAGCAAAAATAACTGAAATCAGAAAATTGTGTACATGAAATACATACAAATTCGGTGTGCGCTATAAAAAAGTTGAGAGTAGCCCTTTCCTATATTTGCAATGGTCCAAGCACAGGTGACCACCAAAAATAAATACCGAAGTAAACAAATAATATTTTCTGTTAACAGCATTGGGCTTTTTATTCCAGCGAAATCCTATTTCAATGACGCGTACTTGAATTTAAGCACATACCACTGCAGTGCTGCCACACATAGACATTTTTTTTTACCAAAACTGGTAGTTTTTCCGACACATTTAGTTGGTTTGCTACAGGACAGGTGCTTTTAAAGATTCGTTAGCAACAATATGGAAGGAGGCTAGCACGCTAAGCAAAGTCCTTTCAAGGAATCCTATCACGCCTTCGATATAGAATAGCCCAATATCCAATGGATAGCGAAAAGTTGGAAGTTTGATTGGAAACGCACCACCATAGAACCACCGACAGCTGACAGCCCTGTTCAACTAATATTCCATTCACCATATTGTAACGAATTTACTGTAATTCCTCTTACTTCAAATCTTCTACTAAGGTTCGAATCAGTAAACTGTTGAATAAATAACTCCAATATTCGATAATGCAAAATGGTTGGCGGCCACCGTGGTGTGATGGTAGCGTGCTCCGCCTATCACACCGTATGCCCTGGGTTCAACTCCCGGGCAAAGCAACATCAAAATTTTAGAAATAAGATTTTTCCATTAGAAGAAAATTTTTCTAAGCGGGGTCGCCCCTCGACAGTGTCTGGCAAGCGCTCCGATTGTATTTCTGCCATGAAAAGCTCTCAGTGAAAACTCATCTGCCTTGCAGATGCCGTTCGGAGTCGGCATAAAACATGTAGGTCCCGTCCGGCCAATTTGTAGGGAAAAATCAAGAGGAGCACGACGCAAATTGGAAGAGAAGCTCGGCCTTAGATCTCTTCGGAGGTTATCGCGCCTTACATTTATTTTATTTTAAAATGGTCTTTATTAGACTACTTTTCAAAATAACACTGTTGCTGCTTTTATACTGTGTGATTTCCTCGTTGCATCTTCTAGGCGCTTCCAGAATTTACTTAGTTACTGGTATATAATTATAACTACAGATGCACCTGTGTAGCTCTCATATGCGCGTGTATTAGTAGGCGACACTTCCACAGTTACAATTGCATACTTTTGGGAGCATCTCAGATAAGATATCTGCATGTGTTTGCGCGTTGCTACTCCGCTGCGTGTACGTACATATGTGTAGACATAATGATGGATTCGTTTATGTAGATACATATGATTGATTTATGGATGTGCATACAAGTCACTCTTAGCATCGGCTTAGAGATGATAGTATCCCTTAGTGTTGCTAATATTCGTCTCAATATAATCCCCCCATATAATTTCGAATGCGGGCTTCAAACACAAAGCCGAACAACCTTACGTCCTTTCACTCGAAAAGCCTGGGGAGACTGCTGAATGTGCACATTAGGAATAATATGCAAATGAAAAATCTTTCTAGTTCGCAACACGAATACTCCAACCGCAAATCCATCGGGAGAACTCTCTACGCTAGGATAGAGAAACCGACTGCCTTCAAGGACTTCACTTTAGGCTTCTTTCTCTACAAATCATAATTGAGCCCTTACTACATGTGGGGTTTGATTGACCATTTGTGAAATTCGTGCATTAGCTTCTAATGAGAACAACTATCTTATCCAGTCTGACAGACTTCTTCATAATACGATAATGGCTAGCCTAACTGCAGACACTTTACTACTGCAACTATAGGGATGTGGTTTTCAAGTATTTGAGCATGCTCATATCATACTCTAGGCAAGTCATGGTCAGCGGGATAACAAAATCGTGGTGGTTAACCTTGATTCTTCTCAAAAATGCGCTAAAATCCACATCCACAAGAGCTTTGAAGGTTAAGCTCAACTTTTTATTGATGGTCCCATATGTAAAAGGCAACGAGAGTTGACATGGCCACACCATTCTAGGTATCAGTCCCGAAAACTTTCGTCAACTAAATTATACCACTCCATATCTCTCACTTGGCATTGATAGTACGATACCTCTACTTTGGTAATATCATGGTAGCTCAAATCTCAGTGGAAATGGTATCTGTCTAGAAGGCCTTCTTTCCCCTTTCTTTAACGAGCCATTGCAGTGTCATTCAGGCAAGACTAAGAGCCATAAAAGAGGCTGCTTGATGGTTTATATCTTATAATCCCACATCCATTGCAGTTTATCCTGATAGCCGCGATCGAAACATTTCAGGGCAGGAACACTTAATCCAAGCTAGCAAACGATTTCAATTCCAAATGAAAAGCTTTACATCTCGACTCTTTTTTCTTGTGGCAAGGTAGCGTTGTGTAAAGCTAGCTATGCTTTGGTTGATTTTTGTAAGCTTCGGTACGAAAATATTTTACTCATGGCAACACTGGTCTCGTATTTGCTTGATATTTTAATGTTAAGCAGCCAGAGAAGTCTGTTGTATGTATTTATTACTTTTATATACTTTAAATGTAGTTTCAGAATGTTTCCATTTCTGCAAAAAAAGGCTCAACTCTTCTTTTATTTGCATACGGATTTAAATAAAGTCAGGAGATCATATGAATGGTAGGGAAGTGCTGTTACCGATCTGGCTACGAATGTAAAACGAACAGAGACATTAAGCATTCCTCGAGTCGACGGTTCCAAAATACCAGGACAGTTGTCAAACTTAGAGAACAAAATTAGGAGTGAGCTAATACACGTCACTAAGGTCTATAGGTCAATGTTTGTCTTACTGGTGATTGCGCGATGTTTTTAGAAACTTTTGTAATCGACCATCTTAAAAACTGTATAGAAAATACGTCCGGCTATGTTTTGTATAGGAGTTGACGCACGCTTATAAGACTGGGTCGCTAAATAACAAAGTTACTACATTTTTCAAATAACCTCAGCATAATTTAGGTACAGACTTTTCCACTTTTTTATTTCGTTTGAGAACCAAAAATTATAATGCTCACCAACCCCCTATCTCCATGTTTGGAAAGCTGTTTTAGAAAATAAGTATTTCACGAGGCTTTCTTATTTTCCCTAAAGATTCTTCCTGTTCTTACTTATTTGAGCGCTGAGTTCGTTATCTTGCTTGGTATTAAAGAAGCAAAGAGATACTTCCCCCGAAATTTCCTTTTGTTTGGCAAAATTCTTGGTAACATCTCCGCTCATTTCCAGTTAGGCCATTCGAATTTCCTCGCCGTGTGGCCAAAGTACAGATTAAACTCGAGTAAACTAAATCATTTCGCAATGTGGACGACGTTGAGATGAATTGTTGTCGTTGGATCAATAGTCGCATAAAGAGATCGATCTGATGCCATTTTGATAGTTATAGGTGTTGGTTTCGTTCGTGCTAAACCCTCACCAACCATCGAAAAGGCCTATCCTAGTAAGGCAAGTAATAAAAGATAGAAAAAAGTATGTTTCGACAAATTGAAGTCAATAATATGATAAAATTTTCCACATATTTTATATGATGCCTACTTTTGAAGACTACCAGCTGAGAGATGGAGTTTTTTCAGTAGAGTTTAGGAGTTAGTATAATAATAGTTTGATAGATTGTTTGCACTAAATGGACTTACTAACTTGATTTACGCTCAACCGTTTAAACGGCTACGGCCGTCCAACAGGCCGCCAGTCGCTTTTTGCTGGATTAACTGGCGCCGATTGATCACACCAATCGTTTTCCACCTGGTCGTTCCCGGGGAGTGTTAATGTCTGCGCAAAGCTCATCGAGCTCATCATTAAATCTTCACTGTAAATTTTTCGAAGAACTTTTCCCTCGAACACTTCCAGAGCCGTTTCATCTGGTATTTTTATGGTCCACACTTCTGTCCCATACAGTAAGAGGGGCACGGTAAGTGACGCTTAGAGCATGATGCTCATTTGCTGAAAGACGACTTTTCAATTGCCTGGCAAACGTGAGCTAGATTTCAGAGCTGATGTTGCTGTTTGTGTTAATGCTGGTCCCAAATAAACGAAGTGTTTTACTATCTTTTCCAAAATTGCTAAAAATGTAGAGTACATACCGGTTACATAAAGGTTAAACGTAGCATCATCTCCTCTTCGAAGCTATATTAAAAGGATCTTACAATAGAACTTTACTGTGCCCGATACTAAAATTCTGGAAAGCGGACATCACTAAAGAAAAGGGATATGTTTTTGGTTGAGGAATGCATAAAGTGACTCAAGGGCACGTCTCCTCAACAAAGACAATAAGATTAAGCTGGCTTCATGCTCTGAATTGTGTTATCCGAAATCAGGAGAGTGCTCCATCATTAAAACTTAATTTCAATTTGCTCAAACCAGTGAATCAAAATGCAAAATTATATTTAATAAAATAATTTATCTATCTACTTTCATAATAAGTTCTTATGATTTCGAATATGACCTACCTATATTTATACAGTTACATACATATTTGCATATTTTCATATGCATTTGCATTTCTCAGAAATTACAAGAGAAAATTTGATGGAATCAATCATATGAAACTCAAATGCATAGCAAATTTACTTAGGTAAAGTGCAAATGAGAAAAGCCAAGACACTCATATTTGGCAATTTCCTCCAAAGCCAAATTTTATCCAAGTACCTAGAGAAAATTGCAAAAAAAAACCCCGCAGGTTCTTGCCAGTAGTGACTATGTATGCAGAAAGTGGAATAACTATTGAAAATAAGGCCAAATGAGTGCAAGAGCCCATAACCAGTTGTAGGCAAAGAAGGAGAATATGAAACACGAATTATGCCGATGGGGCAGAGACGAACGGATGCAATGCAATACACTCATCTTGTTTGCAATTGTATTAACTGGTAGTGCAACTATTTCATAATTCCATTTTATTCAGGCAACAGAAAGGTTTTGCATACAAATTCTAATTCATATTCATACTCAAAATTCGATATATATGTGTGTATACATATATACACATACATATATCCGCTCCCAATAGTACTTTCGACCAAGTTAACCAGCTTAATGCCCGCACTTTAAGTACTGAAGCATCGCCCCCTCATTCATACTTCCTAAACGCTATTGAGTTGAGAAAACTTTCGATTACTCACTAGTTTTTCATACAGACAGTTTTATGTTTTGAAATTACTTTAAGCTGCGAGGCACAGTGAATCGACTTGGTCTTTGATTGCTGATTTTGGGATAAAGGCATTGCCTTCGGTTGTTATTTAAATATTTTTTCCAATTTTTTTAGTGTTCTATCGGCCTTTGAGTTGTAGGATCATAGATTTTAATCGAGCTCAATGCATTTATAATAATATCTTTTTTTATTACTACCCTGCATATAAAACTAGCAGACCCGGCAGACGTTGTTCTGCCCTAATTTTGGTCTATTTTCGAGAAGTTTCTACCTCTTACTCTCCCTCCTCCTCTCTACCCTTTTTGTTTGTCCTTCTATTTACTCCTCTCTCTCTGTCTGTTTCTCCCTCTCCGCCTTTTCCATCCCTTATTTTCTCTCTAGCTCCCACTCCTTCTCCCTTTCACGCTCTATCTGTCCCTATTTCTTTATGTTCGCCTAACTATATCTCATCCTAAGTCTCGTTTACCTTCCCTCGTTTTTCTTCTCTCCAGTTCTTTTTATTTTTTTCCATCCCTTATTCCCAGAAAGTTGCACCTACATATGTATTTTTGAATGCTATTTCATAAAACAAACAAAAAATTTGTTTGTCTAAAAAAAAGTTAACATAAGGACCACCCTTACCATTTTTTATTATGAATAATAGATTATATCCGATCCTCAAACCTTTTCAATATGCTCACAAAATTTAAAGAGAATCTGTCAAGTCATTTCGGAGGAGTTCAACCACATATACCGACGCCAGAATTTTATATATAAGATTCCCGCGTCACAGTGCTTGTGGTTAAACACTTTTGTAACGGCTTAACCGATTCGCATGAAACTGTGTGAGCATATTGATTAGTTATGAGAAAAGGATATTATCCATTATATCAGCAAATCCATTTTTTTCGGTACTCGCCTACGGAAGCAGAGGAAGAACCTGGTGGAAAACGAATTAAATTTCCTTGGTGTTACTAACTAGCGCCAGTTAGCACAGCAAAGAAGCAACTGGCCCGCCCTATTGCACGGCCATAACCGTTTCAACGGTTAGGCACCAGTGAAGTAACTAAGAAACTCTTGGTTCAGGGGAAACCGGACATTTTATACTCAGCAGGTGCTCTCATATATATTGTGGCGAATATTAGCAGTTTCGATACGTCGCTATGCCGCTGAAAGAGAAAACAGCCACACATATACATATGTACACAGCAATAAACAGCGCATATAACTTAGCTAGTATCTGGGCGACCGAGCTTTGCTCGGCAATCTTCGAGTATGCCGCATAACATACTTTGTTTATATGTCATCATTAATCAAACTCTACTTTTTTTATATGTACATATGTATATTATATATTTTTACTTACCAATATTTTATTTTCTTAAAAATAGATTTCACAAACGTATCAAACACTAACCGCAAACTGAACTGGAATGAAAAATTTGAAATGGGTAATTCCAGCCTATAGTAGGTATAAGGGAATGTTATGATAATTAGTGAAATCGAGAACAAGTTATTTAGGTCGAGTATCTTCATGCGCCGAATTATTAATTTCAAACATTTTTTTAGTTGTACACTTTGAAAGTCTCACAATTTTATTACATTCCAAAAACTTGTAAATTTCACGAATGACAACTATCAGTTATGACAAATATCAGTTAGTTTAATTAAATGTCAACTTACTTCCCTAAGCGCCATCTGTTGGTAAGTAGTTAAATGGTTAGATGTCATTTTCAAATTGAACATATGGCCATAGTGCTCAACGGTAGCAAATTACCATGGTGAGATATCTTTTTGCTATGGTGAGAAATCTTTCTAATAGTAATCTGTGAGAAATTGCAATTATTAATTTCATATTTGCCAAAAATATGCATTTAAACATATTTTGCTAGAATTTTCCACGGTGTCTTGATATTGCATTTCAATTTTATTAGCGTGTGTGAAACGTGCGTCGTTTTAATTTTGCTCTCAGTCTCCCACAATCGTAAAGAGAGAACATTCTCATTCTCAGTTTTCTCAGCTATCATTACCAGCTTGTCAGTGGGGGTGTTTTTCAGTAGTAACTTTTTTTGTTTGCTGAAATATATACGATTGTTTTTTAAAAATACGTCTAAGAGACGTATCGTTATCTTTTATGTGACTACGTGACATTACTAATTTTATATATAATTTTTGCCGAAAATGGTAATATTAGCTAATCTTTTTTTATGTATAATTTAAAACAGTTAATTCATTCAATTGAAGTGCAAAAATATTTATTTTATTTTACTTGTTTAGCTATAAACTGATGTCCTTCGAAAAAATGATTTTTGTAAGGACAAGTGAAAGACAAGTCAAACTTAATTTTTAATATATTAAAAAAATAATATTTGTCTTTAAAAAACATTTAAAACAAGTGAATATATATCAAATAAATGATTAAAAAAAAACAAAAAAAATTTAAGTTTTTTTATATCTTTAGGGTCCTTAAACTAGAACACGTCTCTCAGACGTACGTTATCTTTCTAGGGTAAAAACATAACGTTATCTTTCTAGGGTTAAGAAAATTAAGTCGAATCGTGTGTAAGACTTTTTTACGAAGATTTTTAACTTTAATGTTCTTCTCTTTAATAGAATATGAGTAAGTAGGGCCACTATTTCGTCTAACTACCCCAACCCTAAATGCAACCCTACTAAAAAATATCCCTATTGTAATGCGGAGTGAAACACCTTTCGTTTGATACCCATATCGGCATATCTCATGCATTTTTTTTAATTTCGAATGGTGGCAACCCTAAATGCAACCCTACTCAAAAATGTCCCTATTTAATGCGAGTGAAATACCTTTCCTTTGATACCCATACCGGCATATCTCATGCAATTTTTTTTTATTTCGAATAGGTGGCAACCCTAAATGGCAAACCCTACTCAAAAAAAATGTCCGCTATTGTAATGCGGAGTGAAATAACTTTCGTTTTATACCCATACCGGCATATCTCATCCATTTTTTTTTCGAATAGGTGGCAATCTTGTGAAACATTCTGAGTGTCAACACCTAGCTAGAAAGTGTTAGAAGGTGGTAAGTTGTCTCTGCGCCAAATTTCATTTAAATCGTTTGAGCCGTTCCCGAGATCGTACGGCTATACAAATATACAAATATACAAGAATTGCTCGTTTAAAGTTATAAAAATAAAATACACACACATATGCATAGAAGGTAACAGTGAGAACGCATAAGAACATTATTTAGACATTATTACAGATGCATCTAAACAGCAGCTAAAATCACAGACATTATCACTTACACATATACCCAGAATGCAACAGTAAATATGAGATAAATAAATAACTATTCGAGAAGGCTTTTCACAAAAAGTCTGGACCCTGGTAGAAAAGGCCGAACGAGGCTATTGACAGTGTAAGAACAGAGTAAACTGAGAAATAATGAATCAGTTGATATTTAGAACGTTGAAGTGAAGTACGTGAGTAATTTAATTGTGAAGTACTTCTACCATAGGGTGTGGTAAATAAAGAACATTTTGCTATACTGAATATTTGAGTTATTTATGCGACAGTACAGCGATTCGAACGATAACAGAAGAAGCGGAATAATCAAGAATTTGGCGCTACAATATATATTATATGCAAATAAAGTCTTCTGTTAGCAGCTTTAAAACATCTGCTTACAGTTACAGCTTAACTAAGAGGAGACCACCAGAATCATTTAAATTTTTTTCCATTCTTCCATTTTCTCTACTTTTCACAATTTGCGATATCGTAAAATTTGGAATGGCGTGGCTATTATCACATTTCGACCATTTTCAATACAAATATATATATTTCGACCATATTTTCAAAACTATTCATCGGTTTTACACAGTTTTTTAAACTTTCTTAAAAAAAAATGTCTAACCATGAAAAGTACTACGGCTATTTTGAATAAGAATTCGCTTAATTTTTAAACCAAAATGAAAAAATTTAAGGAGAAGCAAATGCTTTTTAATGTCAGTTTAATGTTAAAACCAAGGTATAAGTATATGAGGTAAAACCGCTCTTTGACGGAGGTAGCCATTTTAAACCGGTTGACTTTAGCTCGAATGATGACATTTCATTCCCCCAAAGTGAATATCATCAATACATTAATTTGGTGTTAGTGGCAGAACAATAAAAAATTAATATTGTTATTATAATTGGCTCTTGTTTCCCAGGCCTTTGTAGCGGTATGACGGTCGCCGTTGACAATTTTTGCAGGGATGACGAAGATGCGCAGAGAGATATTGAATATAAGCAATAGGACTGAGTACCTCACTTGGAAGATCGATTAGCATATACATTGCAAGCCCGTTCGGACCTATGGGTGTTAATGGTTTAGCATGTTTATGGCTTTTTTTTATTTTTGGCGGTCTTTGATTATGTCTATGTGCGAGTTTGTTGGACTGCCGGTGTACATTTTTCAACCGAGAATGCATTACGTATTGACGACAGAAATCGCTCTCGCATTACTCCCTGGATTGAGTGAATGAAGGACAGTCCCTCCCCAAGGAGCTACTCCAGAAAGTTTTTGAACGATGTGCGAGACTTTGAGGCAAAAACCCCGAATCTTTACGAAATGACCAAAACGTTAAGTTTCTTCTTGAATACATATGAACAAAACCTTTCCTAAATACAATTTTTTATAAAATAGAAAAATCAAGCTTTTTAAAATAACAACGCTGTCGAACTCCGTCACGCCGGCCACGCCGCGCCGGTATATAATGATCGGCGTAAAACACAGATAGATCCATTTCGAAGGTTGTCGTCATGACATTTTTATTTACTTAGCTGCTTAAAAGTGTTGATAAAATAAAGAATGTTTAAAAAGATACGAATATGCAAAGAACGTATAACCATAGAGAACCGCCAACAGAACGAATAGTGGGAAACAGTAAACCATCCAATCGCGGGTAGGTAATTCACCATGGGGAAATGTGGCATGAAATTCGTCAATTGCAACGCTAGAAAAATGTTATTTTGATATAATAACCACAATTTAGCTATTTTTTAACGTTTTCAATAACGCGTTTGCGAAATTTCACAAAAACACCGCGTTTTTTGCTAGTCTTCAAGTAGGTAATGTGGTGAATTGCTTACCGCCAGTTTGACAATTTCTATTGTTGTCCGTAGTTGATTATTCTCTATAGTTTTAGGTCTCTGCGCATATGGTTTTATATATACAGTCAATTTTCAAAATATACACGTGGAAATTAAGAAAATTATTCCTATATAAGTGTTTTCTGGGATATAAACTAATACTGTCTTACTTAATTAAAAAACAAAACTCTACAAATACTAAATTACATCAAATAGCGGATTTGAGCATACCTTAATAATTGTCCTTTTTCTGATTTTTCTGTCTGATGGGTTGAGGGCAATAACTGCGGAGGGTGATCTAATTGCCTGCGACGTGATGACCATTGTCCTGATAAAGCACCCATGATTGATCCAAAATCAATTTGTTGGCAATCAGTTCATCAATAATATGTTTCAGATAATGTAATTCATTCACTTTGTATGAAAACCAAGGTTCCAACATTACCTTAAATCAAACAAAGACGTAAAGTCACTCACGGCTTTCAACTCTATTCTGAGGCCCAGATAAACCGGTCTACCAAACTTCGTAAATATATTTTAATTTTTATTTCATTTATTACTAACGTAAGCTTAATGAGTTTGAGACGTATTCACAATAATTTCCCCTATTAAATTATTGTATTTTATTACGATATTTTATTTTTACTCAAGCTCTCGAGTTTACGGACGGAAGCGCAAGCCCCAGTCAAAATATTTTTCAATGATAATTAATTTGGTATAAAGAAGTCTATATCTATCTGGTTTGGCTCAGAGGGCCACTGTGCACCATTTTACTATGAATATAGTCACTATAAATTTTTATATATGTAGCTATCTAGTTGATAGCCCTTTGCACAAACTTAACATACGCTTAATTTTTTCTTCTTGACTCACTTTTAACCCGAACAAAACAACAAAGTATGTATATGCCTATGTTTATATGTTGAGGTTAGAATATGTATGTGTTGAATGAATTCTTTCATTTTGTTCGTTTAACTGAAGTTGTTTGCATAAAATTGTAATATTATTTAAATTGCCAAAAATCCATTATGATCTCAAATATTTAATTCAAGTAAAATGCTAAAAATATCCTATTTCCCTTTTACTGCATCTTTCATTTTGCAGTCGTGCATTGTTTGCTTCATACTTGCATTCGTAGATAGAGTATCTACTTATGAAGTTAAGTACATTTATTGCCGTCATCCGTGGCAAAATCCTGAGCCAGATAAATAATTTTGCATGTAAATGCACACAACACGATTTGAGCCAGATAAATCCAGATAGAAATCTGGTTCAATTTGTGAGCCAGATAATTTTGTAATTACTTCTTTTTTGGTTGGCAACGCGGCCTTTAATAAACCTACTTTTTCAAAAATAGATGTCGCTGCTTACCTTTCGCCGTATGATTTAAATGAAAAACAGCGGCGACATCTGCCTATCACATTTCACGTGTGCGAGAATTTCACGACATCTGCTTTTCAAGTCCCCCAATGATGCGAGCATTCCCGTGAGAGTGAGCGTGAGCCGGAGCTGTAAAACTCACATGAAAGACGGCATATATTACAGTAAAACAGTGTTGCCAATGGCTGGATTTACGCTCTAATCGGCAAACTGAAAATATTATTCCGAAATTTTTAATTATTTTCTAGCATAATGAGTCCAACGTTTTCATTCCTTCAATTCATTTGGCTTCGAGCACTCTTACCGACTAGTAGACAAATGAAATCAAGAGGAATATTCTTCTTACTACGGAAGAATGAGCAGAGCGTCATTAACACTTTCTGCCAACACTTAGAGAATCGGGTTGGTTTTATGAAGATGTTGAAGGTATCGATACAGATGGGCATCCATTGAAGAAATCTGAGCGTAGATCACAAGACCAACCAAAATATGTTGTCTGCATTAAGGTACTGTAAGAACTGTAACCTCTCTGCATCAATATATGTCGGACTTTAAGGAATGCTCGAGCGCTTTTTTCCGGTAAATCGTAATGCATACTTCAGAAGACAAGGATAGACATAGCGCAATCAGACGGACACATAAACACAACCACTACGTGCCGCTGATTGCCATCATCCCCACAGATGCTAAAGAAGCCATTAAAAGGCCAAGCTTTCTAAACCAATTGGTCCGAGACGGCATAGCCATTCCAGTGCTAAAACTTCATAGCTATGAATGAGTAAGCTACCGGAGGTACATTCTCAACTCGTGCGGTGAAAATCTTTGCCATCCCGAAAAATGGAAAATAGCAGAGATAATTTCACTACTAAAGCCCGGAAACCAGCAATCAAAGATAAGTCTATCGACGGATATCACCCCTCTCGCCTGTGGTAAAGACGTTGGAAACCATCTGCTCCCTCACTTAACTGCGGATCTTCTCTTAGTCACCCATCAGCATGGCTTCCGCAAAATGCATAGCACTACCACCGCGCTAAACGCCATAAACAAGCAGATTATATGCGGACTGAACCAGCGAAACCCCCATCGAAGGACGGTACCCGTAGCACATGTCAAATGCTTTTGACACAGTCAAGAGAATAAAGCAGGGGTGCCACAGGGTGGTATCTTATCCCCACTTATGTGTAACTTTCTACATATCAAAGATCCCTTTCCCACCAGCAGGAGTTATTATATTGTCGACGACTGCACGATGGAGGCAACGGGACTTTTTCTCTCCAGATAAGCATAAGAATACCACAGCCTAACCCGCATAGAATCGGTAACATCTCTGCTAAGTCGTGCACGGTGAACCCAGTTATCAAAATATGCTTTGCAACCCTTACAAAAGAGAAAGCAGACTACCCCACTCTGACCCAACTTCGTTCTGCTAAACTTTTACTTCTCCAGAATCAACTCCGACGTACGGCAGGTATGATTGTCCTGCTTGCGACATGACACCAACCATCTTTTCAATTTATAATGTGGAATCTACGCCTCTAACAGCAACTCTCCAATGGTCCTGTTGCTACTGCTAGTTTCCTTGGACTCCCTTTAAAGCAACTTTCATGATCATTTCTGACTGATGGCGTCTATTGAATGAGGCGAATCAGTGTTAGACACACACAACAAAACAAGAAACTTTAGTAATTTCCTTCTTCAGAAGACACACTACTAGAGTTATTCACCTCTTTGTGTGAGCGCGATAATATAGAATGTAGGCGCTTGTTGTTTAAAAAATACGAGCCAATGCATCACCTTTGGCCTATGTATTATATCTTTGCGATAAACTATCCATTATGGCAACGCTCCCGATATAGCTATTGTACTTCCGAATTATGTGACGGCAATCGACTTCAATGGTAATATTCTTCTTTCTATCATATTGTTCAGCGTTAGCTTTCTGCTCATCCGGATTGCGCGAGCAATTTTATCGATAAAATAGGTCGAAAACCATCACAGATGCATTATGCCAATTCCACATACTATTGAAAACCTCTTTCATTGCTACATTACATATCCAACCCAAGTATGCTACGAACTGGCAAAAGGACCTGCAATAGAAAGACATGAAGAGATTCACGAAGTTGCTTAGTTGTCAACAGTTGGAACAAACAAACGACAACCGACATATCTGGATCTGGACAATTTGTAGAATATATTATCGCCAGCACAATTGTAAATATCAAACCTATGTGGAATTGCATGATGCCTAACATTTCATCCATTGTTTGTGTAGATTGTTTGCAATATATTGTCGAAAATGTTTCCACTCTCCGGCTCTCTTCCTGAGGAAGTAGAGCGGAAGTCATGTAATGTATGTCGATGAAACCACATCTGTTGGTGAAGTGATTCTATGTCTAGCTGCAGCAGTATAGGTTTTTATACTCAGCTGAGCAGAGCTCACAGGGTACATTAATTTTGCTCGCATAAACGATACCCCGTAACGGCATAAACTAATCGAGATAGATATAGACTTCTATATATCAAATATTTGGGCGAAAAAGAAATCTCTTTAGCATGTCCGTCCCTCCGTCTCGTCCGTGAAACACGATAACTTGATTAAATTTTGAGGTATCTTAATGAAATTTGCGTATGTAAGTTCCTGGCAGTCATCTCAGATCACTATTTAAAATGAACGAAATCGGACCATAACCACGCCCACTTTTTCGATATCGAAAATTTCTAAAACCAGAAAATGTGCGATAATTCATTACCAAAGACAGATAAAGTATGAACGGTAGGTGGTTGACATATGACGCAGAATTTAAAATTAGTAAAATTTTGGACATGGCGTGGCATCGCCCACTTTTAAATGAAGTACTTTAAAAGTTTTAGCAAGCTGTACTATTTGCAGCTAGAGTATCGTAGTGTCTGTTACAACGCGACTTAGCCTTCATAGTACTTTGTTATCAATAGAGTTGTTTTCCCATTTACGTCCTTTTAATAGAATAAACTGCTGAAGTGGGAAGACGCACTACAAGTAAAGCGGTCACTGATAAAAAAGTGTAGAGTAAAAATTGCACCAACCAGAGGAGTGCCCTAAGCCACATTTGTTTTATTCCTATAAACATAAAGTCTCAAGTACATAGTTATTCAAAGTCTAAAAAGGGCATAGATATATTTGAGAAAGGGCAAATTTATTCCAGAAAAGGTTAAATGAATGAAAAGCTTGAGAAGTGCGCAATGAAAAAAGATAAAATGAGGACAGATGTACTTGAGAATGGACGAATGTATTTGAAAAATCGCCGAATGTATTTGAGAAAATTGTTGTTTTGAAATACGTTTGTCCATGTCTCAAAACATCTTTTCCTTTTTCTCCATTATATTTGCCCATTCCTCAATACACTTTTCCGTTCTCAAATACCTGTGCTTGCCCTTTTCTCAAAAACATTTACCCGTTGGAAAAGGTATAGTTTTTTACTCTTGATATAACAAGAACCAAATATTTGTTAAAATGAAAAAAAATGTATGTTCGATACTGAAACTCAGAAATTTTACTGATTACAGAAGTTGAAGGGTATGGACTAAATTTTTAGTTGAGAACGAAATATCACCAAATAAGTAAATAGCAAAGAGTATGGAACCTACTTTCGATTCATTTGTGTATTATTTTTGAGATACTTGTTCAACAGCAAGCTTTACCGATTAAAGGATTCAGAATTTATAATGCATCTGTGTTTATAATAGCCTGCACTGATATAGCCAAGAAGATATAAGCGAGTAACTATATTTTGTTGTTCTTTTCAAAGATAGTTGATTTATATTGAAAGAATTTTCAAAGCTATCGTTGAAGATGCCACAAACACTGAAACCAAATATCATTCGTCTACACATCAATATACCCAAGATTATCTTCCACGTTGTGGTGTGCTGCTTTTAAATGTTTCAAGCAAAGTGGATTCCGAAGGATATCTCAGTAGAAAGAGCGGCAACCCCGTTTAGACTAAAGTAAGTTTGATTTAAGTTTCTCCCTCACTTGAATATTGGACTTCGGTGAAGGTGGGGGCATTGAAATATAAGATGACAATCTGGTAAAACACTCCGACATATTCTCTTTACAGAACACTTGATGCGCGTTTTACTTGAATTAGCGGATCGCTATTTCAACGAGTACATGCCATTATCTCGCCGGGACCCACTACATTAAGCCACGCTTGACGATACCGAAAATGGTAAGCTGTTAAGCTTTGCGCAGACAACTGACACATCTCAACATAACAGTGCCAGCAGCTGCTTTGGCTATGCCGTATTTTGCGAATGGATGAACATGCTCCGTCCCAGAAGGTGATGCTTATCGGAAATCGCCTATACAAGCAACAGAGTTTTTTTGTTGAATTGTTATCAAGTGTCGTTCACTTTTTAGACAATAAACCACAGAAAAGTGAAACCCAGCAAACCGGCAACACTGCTGCACAGCCAGAATGCAAGTGAATAGATTGTGCTTTTGAAATGCATTTATGATAATTGCGTATCATGCATATTGTCACGGATATTGGCATCGCTGAGCTGTACATCAGCTAAGGCGATGCTAAGGCCATGGCCAAGCAGTATTTAGGGTCAATAATCAAATCAGGTATACACATATATAAGGCGAGCCGAAAGAGATGTCACACACAGATGCATTTACTTATGCGCCTATGTATGCGCGAGAGACTGTAAACTACAAACATTCACATCAATAATTCAATCATTATGTATCTACATAAACGAATAAATAATTGCGTCTACACATATGTACGCATACGAGCAGCGGAGCGGCAATGCACCAACCAATGCATATATCTTATCTCAGTTGTCACAAGAGAGGGCAATAATTTTTGCACTGTGTGTGGCTGGCGATTTTGTAGCCGAAATACATAGTAAGTTCGGAATCGAAGAGCCTAGAAGTATGCAGCGAAACTATAAAAGCGGGACAGGCGAGTAAGAAGGAATTCAGTTTGATTTGATTGTCAGCAGCTACGAGTAAGACGATATCTAGCGAGCAATAGCACTATTATTTTGAAAGTCAGTTTCCTTTAAGATATCAGTTTGGTTATTAAGCTATTCGTTGCACAGTTTGAGTATTATTGTGAAGCATTTTATAAAGGCCATTTTTCCATTATTCAATATTGGAGTTATTTATTCAACAGTTTAGCGATACGAACCTAGCAAAAGGGCAAATAAGAGGATTTGCAGCAAATTCGTTACAATATGTTTATTGCAAATATGTTCTGCGATTTGTATACATAATCGGGTGGGATGAAAAGTTATATAACGTACACCAGTAAAATTTAAAGACGTCATCAAATATCCCGAGCGGGTGTGCGGCTACCCATACTAAGAGAGTTACAAAGAAAAAATACAAAAGAAAAAAACAAACCAGGAAAACATAAAAAAAAGCAAGACAGCAAAACTTCAAAATCAAAAAAAAAAACCACAAAAATATACAAATCTATTGACAATTTAAAAGACAGTTCACGGAGAAAACATAGAACACCCCACACTCTTAAACACGAAAAACGAATAAAACCCACCAACCAAACCCAACCAATTTGTACGTTCACATAAGTGCAATATTGGAACAAACAAAAAATAAAAAATGTTGGCAACAAATCAAGCCCTTTCCTATATTTTCATAAAACAACCCAGTACACACACAGAAAAATATATATCACAATCTCCAAAAACACCAACAACACCCCACCCACACCACCACAAAACCACACCCCCACACACCCCACCCCCCCACCCACACCCCCACCCCCCACCCCCACACCCCCCACACACAACCCCCCCCCACACCCCCCCCACCCCCCCACCCACACCCCCCCCCCCACCCCCCTCTTTTTCTATTAGCTCTTTGTTTTTTTTTTTAGCACAACCCCCCCCCCCAACACACCCCACCCCACCACCCCCACCCCCACACCCCCACAACCCACAACCCCCCCCCACCACCCACCCACACACACCCCCACCCCACCCCCCCCAACCCCACCCCCCCCCCACAAACCCCAACCAACACCCCACCCCACCCCCCCCCCACCCCACACAAACCCCCCACAACCCCCCACACACACAAACCACACCCACCACCCCACCCACACCACCAACCCCCACCCCCCCCACCCCCCCCCCCCCCCCCCACCCCACCCCCCCAACCCCCCCCCCAAAAAACAACCCCCCACCCCCCCCCCCACCCCCCCCCCCCCCCCCCCACACCCCCCCCACCCCCCCCCCCACCCCCCCACCAACCCCCCCCCCCACCCCCCCCCCCACCCCCCCCCCCCCCCCACACCCCCCCCACACACCACCCTAATCCACAAAAAAACAAACAAAAGTTAACAACTTCATAACATAAATTAACATTCTTTACCCCCCCCTTTAACCAAGCTCTCACATGGTTATTAAATTCAAAACCCTACACTAACATTATTCAATCTCTTCCATCCATACGCATTGCTTTATTTCTTTTATCTAAAAAACTGCTTATACCCGCAAAAATATCATAACGTATTTTTTTTAAAACGAGTACGTGTTCGTTATAACTTATATACAAGCATTACCATAGAGCTTAACAATTATAACATTACAAAATTCGCCTATCATGGCTGGTGTGACGTTTGTGGTTGTTCGAAGTGGTCTCATCGACAATATGCAAGTGATTATCCTATGGGTGTCTTCTTTCAGCTCATCTGTCTAATGACAACATAGTTGGGATCCTCTGCGATATATGAAGTGTCATTCTTACACACCTTCTACCGGTGGTACCAGCTCACGAGGCATGATAGGCATGAGCGTAGGGTGTGGAGTACTTGACGCGCACACGCGTGGGGTGAGCATCGGGGATAAAGACCGATACCGCCATAGATCAGGCGTCCAGAGTATCGAGATCAGCGTGTCGACAGAGAGAGAGTGCGCATCATGTCACGAGGTCCGTCGTTCCACGGTGTCAACTAGCATTCACAAGGTAACACTCGAAGTCTCCGCGCAACTTGCAAGTGGGATAATGCTTGTGCTCGTTATATTGAGATATCTTCACGAATTTGTACACGAGTTATCTGGACCAGAATAGAATGGTTGAAAACGAGCGATAATCGATGATACACCACGGCCACTTTTTATATATATAACATTTTGGAAACGCCCACAACCTGATTATTTAGTAATAATACATACAATTTTTTTAAAATGGGCGTGGAACCCCCACTTGTGATGAAACTCATATTTTGACAAATCTTATTAATCACAAATCTAAAATCGTGACTGTCGTACAAAATTCGGCAGAGAGGTTGCCTTTACTATAAGGCGATGCTCTGAGAAAAATTCACGAAATGCGGTTAGGGACTACGACCACTTTGTATAAAAGATTTAAAGGGTCGTGGACAGAATAAAATAATTTGTTTTTAAAATGAAATAAATGTAAGGCGCGATAACCTCCGAAGAGATCTAAGGCCGAGCTTCTCTTCCAATTTGCGTCGTGCTCCTCTTGATTTTTCCCTACAAATTGGCCGACGGGACCTACATGTTTTATGCCGACTCCGAACGGCATCTGCAAGGCAGATGATTTTCACTGAGAGCTTTTCATGGCAGAAATACAATCGGAGCGCTTGCCAGAACACTGCCGAGGGGCGACCCCGCTTAGAAAAATTTTCTTCTAATTGAAAAATCTTATTTCTAAAATTTTGATGTTGCTGTTGCCGGTAGTTGAACCGGCATACGGTGTGATAGCGGAGTCACGCTACCCATCACACCACGGTGGCCGCCATGTTACATGTAATGTTATATCTTTGCAAAAAAGCGCTTTATATCATGGTGTGTTTGATTCTCAAGTGGATTTATAACGCATCAATAGGAAAAATTTCAAATTTAAAGGAAAATGGGTGTGCACCGCCCTTGTATGACTATAGCAATTTTCTATGCTTCGGTAGCCATAACTCGACGACAACAACTAACGCATCGTAACACCATTGGGTACAAAAATTTTCACCTATAGTGGAAAATATTTCTAGTAAAAATGTACGGCATCGGTAAAGACACGCGACTTAGATATAAACAAGGTTTATAAGGGTCGTCGACTAGAATATAGAGTTACAACTAAGCGAAAAATAGTTTCAAATCAATGACATTTCACTTAACGAGTTTTATTGTAAGAGAAATGGGGAGACATTTTTTTTTAAAGTG
The DNA here is from genome assembly GCA_029619165.1 of Eurosta solidaginis. Classification (NCBI taxonomy): domain Eukaryota; kingdom Metazoa; phylum Arthropoda; class Insecta; order Diptera; family Tephritidae; genus Eurosta; species Eurosta solidaginis. The sequence continues at coordinate 24,012 of JARSSU010001931.1, forward strand.
GTGGTGCACGTGTTATGTAGAAAAGTTATTTCATCTGAAATGAAATGTACATTGAAGCTCACGCTGAGTATATAATGTTCGGTTACACACGAACTTAGATACCTTAATTGTTTTTTGATTTTACTTTTTTATTTCCTCTTTTCTTCTTATTTTATTTTAGCTTTATTTGATTTTAGTTTATTTTATTTTGTTTTACTTTCATTTATTTTATTTTATTTTTGTCTTATTTTATTTTTTGTTTTATTTGATTTATTTTATTTTATTTTATTTCATTTTATTTTGCTTTATTTTAATTTGTTTTATTTTAATTTATTTTATTTTATATTATTTATTTTATTTTATATTTTATTTTATTTTCTGTTGTCTTACTAAATTTTATTTTTAAATCTTTTATGTATATATATTTTATTCCATTTTTTAATATATTTATTTAATGTTATTTTACTTAATTTCGTTTTATATTTTTTTAATTATATTTTTCTTTATTTATTTATTTTAAATTATTTTCTGTTGTCTTACTAAATTTTATTTTTTAAATCTTTTATGTATATATTATTTTTATTCCATTTTTAATATATTTTATTTAATGTTATTTTACTTATTTCGTTTTATATTTTTTTAATTATATTTTTTCTTTATTTATTTATTTTATTTTCTGTTGTCTTACTAAATCTAAATCTTTTATGTATATATTATTTATTCCATTTTTTAATATATTTATTTAATGTTTTTTACTTAATTTCGTTTTATATTTTTTTAATTATATTTTTCTTTATTTTTTTATTTTTATTTTATTTTATTTTATTTAGTTGAACAAATTTATCATAAACCTGAATACCCAATCTCGTGCTTTGTTTTTGTACACAGTTTCTTGCTCTTTATTTTCAACAAGAAAGCAGTGTATACATTTCATCCTGCACTTGCATGCATAAAAATTGTGGATGTACTCAAGACTTTTGTTTATGTGTAGGTCACGAGTTTTCCTTTACTTGCTGTGTGATTTCGCTCATATCAACACTACCGCGTACCATGTATCCACATTACGCTACAGTTTAGTGACTACATTTACGCTCTCATTCTTTGTTACTCGATTACACCTTTACATTAGAGATATACGCCGCCGATAGTCGTCGTTTTTTGCACGCCGACATGTCAAAAATATCGGCGCGGCGGTGGCGTCCGGAGCGGCACTATATGTTCTAGCTCATTTGAGACTGTTTAGGCCATTATTGTTTCATGTCGAAAATTTGACGGATATGGTCCAAAGGGGTGTCAGCGGATGCGCATCACTTCCAGTTATAGAATCTAATGCGAAACGTAACTCACTTTCTACGCGTTCAACATAATTAAAAAAAACAGGTGCTTTCAATGCCAGCTTCACACGAATTGTGCATTACCCAATTCACGAAGTTATTAAAACAAAGATTTAAAGAAAATTATACAAACATTTTTAATGCTCAATTTGCATAATTAAAAAAAATTAAGAAGGAACAATGAATTCAAATAAAATGACCACGCGAAAATGTTTTCAATTGTCATTAAATTGTTAAAAAGCAAGTTTACCCGAAAAAAATGCCGATTTTTCAAAAATTCTGTATTCCTTTGGCGTAAATAATTAAAGAATCAGTTATGAAAATCCTTTAGTAGGTCCAGGGTTTAAACTCACCTTGAAATGATTCTCACCTCATACTTAAGTTGAAGATAGAGGCTTGAAATATCACTTGGCCTTATACTCAAACATCTGCTGTTATATTTGCGAAACTTTATAATAGCGTCTCTGACTGAGTTACTTTTTGATTCATACTCATCATTCAACACCCACGTCTCCGCGTTTGACATTTCCATTAAGTGGCGGTAGAAGTCTTCGAGATATACATAGAGCTTCTAGTGACATTGACGAAGTTATGAGTCGAAGTCGCAGTGCTACAGCTTCTGTGTTGTATGCTGTATGAGGGCCTGAGGCGTGGTAGCGACTGTGGTGGACAGGATTGCTACGGTTCGCACTTCGGCATTGTAGTTCTAAACAGCCAAAAAAACTAGATGCCCCAATTTGGCGCCATTAACATAGGCCAGCGTTGGGGCTCATCGTTTAAACTGTGCCATGAGAGCCATGAGTATTAATAGGACCATAATATCAACCTTACGGTCGACTTGAGCGTGACCAGCAATGGGGTCACAATAATTAAGGAATCTTGTCGATAAAGAGGATTAGACGTTAGACCAGAACATCTCATTCGATGAAACTACGCTTTGTACTGCGCGACATACAGACAAAGTGGACCATTTTTAGTACTTCAGTTTTTTTCGGCAGACGCAGCAGTGACCAGTCCCTTAAACCGGCTAGGTTCGAATCCGCCCTGGAGTAAATGTGACGATGAGGACAGTCCTCCGCAAGGAGCTGCCTTGAAATTTGTTGTTGAACGATCCGCGAGCACTTTGACGCAAAACCTGGTGTCTTTCCGAAATCGCCCAACGTGATGCCCTTAAATACATACAAACAACGCTTTCTTAATATTATTACATCGGCGTACACCGCGCGGCGCCACGCCGCCGCCGCGATATAGTGATGTGGCGTAAAACTCTATTACCAATACACATATTTTGCTGCCGCACTTTACGGTGAGCAGACGCTACTGAAACAACTGGCTTGAGTGGGTATCCACAGACTTTGTGATGCAAATCACAGCAAAAATGTGACGTGTCACATGGTTTGTCCGCGGTGGACTCTAACTACTGACCGATTGAATTTGTTTTGCACCCCGTATGTAGTTGAACTAACGTGAAATATAGCCGCATATTATTTTACTGCAAATGTTTTTATCTGTGTACACGTAATAATATCTTACGTATACGCACCGGCACTCATATTTCAGGTGATGCGGATATACTTCCGTGTATGGTGGTGTGTTGATTATACACCGTGCTTATCAACAAAAAGCATAATATCAAGTATACACATCATCATGTCGTTCGAGCGATACCCACGGAGCTCGGTTTTCTGAGGGGCCGCGATTTAAAAGTACTAAGAAATTTGTGTTTTTAATTCAGTCTTAGTTGTTCATGTGCAATTTTTAGCCGATTCAAAGCAACGAATATCGGCATTTCGTTTTAATATATAGTGAAGTGTGAAAAATAAAAATCTATATAATATCAAAGAGAAAGGCTAAAATGTGTGTTAGTTGGATCGCCGGTGTGTTAAGAGAGCGTCGCGTCGTTTACGTTCAAACGTGGACCGGGTACCCTAGAATATGTTTATAGAATATGATAACAAATGAAGCTGTTGATGAGTGCTTAGTACAGAGTATATGTGACCCTTGGCCTATGGAAAGGCGGCTTATGACTCAAAACAGAAACATGATAGGTACAGTAAACAATGCATTCTCAGTGTTTCTTAGTAGTTTTTCTTTGCATCATTTTGTTTGTGTGTGTGCCATAAGCCACTTTTCATAGGCCTGGTCACATATATTATTCCGCTGGGTGACTAGGGTCTCGAGATCGAGGCAGAATGTGGATCGGATACCACTAGTGAATAAAAGGATTAGGAAAGTGAAGAGGGCGAGGCGGAGTTAGACAGACAAGCTTTTTAAACTGTATGTCAGATAGGCCCAATTTAGGCAGAATAACGTCTCGCAGGTCTGTAGTACGCAGATATATATTTCACAACTGCTGTAGACTAGACCTTAGTGCACATGGTCTCACAGATCTCATGTATAACAATACCGTTCAAACTTGTAAACGCAGCTTCTAGAATATACTCTCTTATCAAAGGAAACTTATTTAGTGAACTTAGATTGATATCAACCAAATTTTCATTCTTAAGAAGTTAATATAAACGCTTGCATGTTAAACTACTTAAGCAAGGATTTGCCATTAGATACATACAGGTGTACATACTTATGTATATATATTTGATGCAAAATCAGATTTGGAAATTCACAAATTGGACTCGCATGAATAAATATTTATGCCCCGCAGTAGAAATTTAGTGTTACATTATTTGTTTACTACACACTTACACATATAAACATATATCTATATATGAGATGACATATGTTTTTCGGGAGTACTCTTAGCTCATAAAGTTTATTTATCTTAACAAATATAAATAAAATCTTTGAACGATGCAACTAAATAAACCTCCGTTCACTCTTCGTTTACTCGGGTGCCACTGTGTATGCTTACGACAAAAATTTTCCTGTTAAAAGATAAACGTATACAAGTTTGAATGCAAATTTTTGGGGTGAAATGCATTTACTATAAATACATTTTCAATTAAGAAAATGCAGATTTGCTGAAAGTTGAACGATTTATGGGTTTTAAATTTTTTTTGTATTTCAGCATTACCATGATATTTATTAGAAGTTTAAGCCGATTTCTCTTTGAGTGGCTACAGGGGAGAACGGATCGTGTAGTTTTTATCCCAAAGGCGGTGAAGATCGCTGAATCCCGGTCAGCCAAAGACTACAGGCCCATTGCACAGTGGAATCCGTGAGGCACCTTTTGCTGTGGACGCTGGTCATAAACCAACTGCTCACGCTGTTCGATGTAAAACCAGTCAAAATTATGGCGTAGGATGTTGAACTTTCCATAAGTGCAAAGTGCCTTTCAACAATTAGCCTTTTGATGGAACGGGCACTCTGGGATAAACATACATTTATTAGGAATCGAAATAGGGAGAAGAATGCATCCCAAGTCCCAAGCCATATGGGAATATAAGTGAATAAAAAAGCTAATGAGCTATTCAAAAAGGACACATCCCTCCCAGCTTCCTTCCTAGACGTCCCAATCAATAAGGAAGGTCTAAGTAAATATACAGTAAATTAGTGTATTGATTTCGAACCGACGCACACAACGCGGCTCTTAAACCAGAATCCTCACAACCTTAAGTCCAATTGATATAGAGAGAGAGAGAGAGTAGAGGGGGGCTTTTCGAAGTTAATATCGCCGAGTATGTAACGATTCAAGGACGTTGACGGGTCTCTACAGAGAGAGGAATAGTACTAGTCAACTGTGGTTTTAGTAAAGGTGATGCTCGAAGAGTAATGATGAAGTACTATAACTAACGATGGCGCTTGGAGAGAGGATATACCGACGTTGATCCTCACTGAAAATCGACGGCAGACGGAATTAGCAACGGTAGTATTCCGGGGAGCAATGCCGAACATTCGGAAAGAGAATATTTACGACGTTGGTCTTCACCAGACAGTTATGACGACGGTGAAGCTGGGAGAAAGGATGAAATGCCCCTGGCTCTCACCAGAGTGGGATGATGTCTAGGCTCAGGAATCAAAAGTCCAAGTATCGGGAAGGCGGTATTTGTTGTACCTAAGAGGAAGTGTTATTAGGGATGTACGCTACAGGCTAATTATACAAGACTATCTACAAACATGTAGCTCGATGGTTCGAAACGGGTAGTGGTAGTGCCGGTCTTATGTCAATGGCGTCTTGGTAAGTAGACCCTCTTACCTATGCGCACTTTCATCTCTCTCAAACAACAAGGGAAACCGGTTGAACGAAGAACATTGGTAAACAATTCCCGCCCGTTCAAGAGAGATTCTAAACTAAATGCGTTGGCTATATCATTATACCAGGCTAGTAGGGGAGTCCGCCCTGCTATAGGCATTTGAATGTGTTCTGTGAACTACTATCTTTCTTCTATCTAGGGGAGTCAAATCTCTTCCAAATCAGAGGAAATATGGGTGAAAGTGGGGTTTCCCTATGTGCAGTGGGGAAGACGTGTCCGAAGGATCAGACGTGGTAAATAACTCCCCTGTGTACCAAAGGGAATGCCTTGCCAGCCACCATAGCAGATGGCAGCCACGTCACCCACCAAAGAGAAAATGTCCCTATTGAGTTTCAGCTTGATGTCTTGTTCATTGCCGCCTAAG